>CAHIKZ030001219.1:400000-455000 GCA_903632075.3 Acanthosepion pharaonis
CATAAAAGAAAATAAAATGAAAACTCAAACGTCGTTTTCCGTTAGGCAAGTTTTAACGCTTCAAGTTGTTTGCTCTCTAAGAAATTGGTGTTTCGGTGTGTCTTTGGACGAAAGTCGAAAAAAACTTATTTCGGTGGTCTGGATCTAAGTCGCTCTTCAAAATAATTGTTCTTGGGTTGAAGAGGAGTCCGGAATTTGCGGAATCTTGGTCAGCTGAACTCACTGGAACTGCTCGGAACTCAATTCTGGAAACTCGGAGCCAGAACTGATTTCTGCTCGTAGGGGCTTGCTTTTATGGACGCCGACCAAAACCGGGTGGGTCTGTCGGCGTCGGGGCTTCCTTGATAATTCTAAATACATATCCACCTCTTTTATTTCTGGTGAGGGATTTTCTACTCTTTTCCATTTTTGGGAACCTTTTCTCACTCCCACCTTCTCACCATACTTCAGAGGGCGTGAACTGTCCTCCCCAATTCTTCGTAGCAGCTTCTCATACCTATACTCTGGATGAGGCGTCGACAGCCTCCTTCGTGCGTCACGTGATCACCACTTGACCAATGATGTCTTAGTCGGGCGTAGACGAATCCGCGGCTTTGTTTCAGGAAGAAAAAAAATATCTTGCTTAACTAAAAAAAAATTATCTCTTCTCTTTAGCTTTTCTTCCTCTTAATCGCAGTTATCATTTCCCTAGCCGCAACGGGACAATATGACAACTCTTGTTCTACACGTGGTATTTGTCAGGTATTTTTATCGCCAATTATCAGAATGGGTGGTCTCCTTAACACGGCCTCAAAAAAGAAACATCTCCAAAGTTTCAGTCAGTCTGTCGCTTCGAAGAAAGAAGAAAAAACACTTCTGGGTCCCCATTCATTTTCTTTCGGTACATATTTCTGATAACATAATTTTATTATCGTCGGCAAAAGATGTTCTGCGGCAAGAAAATCCGTCAGTGTAGTTACTTCGTGTGTCGCAATTAATTTTTCCATATCACCCAAAGCCTTGTAGTTACACCTGTGTTTTGTCAATTATCAAAATTAACGTTTTCAATTGGACTTTTCTTTGGCGAACATTTTTGATAACATAATTTTATTATCGCACCATAAAGATGTTCTGTGGCAAGAAAAATCGGTCAGTGTGGTTACATATGTGTGTCGCGATTAATTTTTCCATATCTACCCAAAGTCCCTGTTTTTTCGCAACTTATCGAAATAACATTTTCACTTGAATTTTTTCTTGGCCAGTCGACCAGCCGTTTGTTTGCGTTCTGCTCTAGATAACACAAACCGTTATCAAAACACATCTGATTCTTTTTTTCTTTTTCTTTCTTTTTACTCAGAATGTCCCCGTCATTGTAATGACACCCTTTCGCCATTTGTTACTTATCAATATATTCATTGTCTCTTAGCCGTGTGTGTGTCTACTTATCACCCACGATTCGTCTCGCCTTTCTTTCTGCCTTCTTTTCTTTCTTTTCCTTTTCTGCCTCGTAAATGGTGCCACATATATATTCTTCCTCTAATAGCTTTCCATTCATTTATGCCATTTAATCTATGATATTTTCATTATAATAATCCATCATTGTACGAAACATATCTCTGTACTAAGATCAAATTTTTTTGTTTTTTTTTATGCAGATATTATTGCCAGTATTATATTTATGTAATTTTAATCATAACTTTATGAGAAAAAGTTTTTCCATCTAAGATTCATAAGTATTTGCTATTTATATATTGCCTGTTATTTGAATTTTTTTCTTATATATTGCCTGTTATTTGAATTTGAAGGTTTTCGACGACGATCAGAGTAGTAGAATCTACGGCACACTGGACTTTGTACTCTTAATAGCTCTTTGCTCCCGCGAAAACAGCAGCTCTCCACCGAGACGATCCTTGGCAAACTCCTTCTATTTCGGAACATTGATAGATAATTCCATCCTAAAAAATTGTACTGGTCCATGAAGCGAAGCTTGGGTCTTCCAACGTTACGCGTGCCATCAGACATTTTTATTTTAGTACTGTTGTATTCAAATAAACACCAGTTATAGAAATCACAATTATGTCAAACAATTCACAAACCACGCTTGAATCAACTAGGCTAGTCTGGATAACTTGAAGCCCGATTCTGTTTGGTAATTCTTGAGTTATCCATGTGCGCAAAGTACCCAAGCCAGCTGAGATGCCAAGACCGCATGATGGGATATAGTGACTGAATGCTAGCTCTTTTGTGCACTTTTGTATCCGGGATTCTACAATGCCATTTAACATTTAAAATATTTCTCAAACATCTCATATGAGGGCGAGTTACCCTCCTCTCCTGACCAGCATCCAAGATCTACTTCTCATTGCTATAAAGTAGTGTGAGAGGACGTATGTTTATTAAATTGTAGTCATGGTTGTATCCTAAGTTGATCACTTTTCTATGCTCTTTTCCCAAGTTTCCTGAATGCAGCTGTGGTCTTTTCCATTCTGCTTGTCAATTTCCCTATTTCCTACCTACTGTTATTAAATTTGAATATTTCTTCCTTATCGATCTCGTAATTGATTTTCTTACATTTTGTTCTGTGATGAAATAAAAATTTAAATGCGAATCTACGATTACAGTATAGAAAATACATTTAAACATCATTATGTTGCTTTTTAGTTTTTCATATGAAAAATTTATGAGTTCCTTATTTTTTAACGCATTGTTTTTTTTTTTAATTTTTTTCAGGCCCAAACTTCTGGGGTTTGCTCAATTTGGAATGGAGTTTGTGCAACAAAGGGAAGAATCAATCACCTATAAATATCGATCCTGGAACACTCCTATTCGATCCGCAGTTAGAAAATCTAAAAATTGATGGAAATATGGTAAGCAAAACTAATTTTATTTCAGTAATATTTTTAACAATATATTAAATCCGCAAAGCAAAATGAAAAGAAACACGGCAGACTTATATGTAGGCGTCAGTAGACATAATACTGAAGGATATTAGACGTATGCTTCATTTACAACTAAGCTACGCTTACTAAATTCTCTAAGTTCTATGTTCAGTGATTGTTATGTATTTAAGAACCGATCGCTCTATAATAAATATTTCATTACGAATGACTGACAAGTTACTTCTGTTAAGTTTTTTGTTATTTTTGTATATTGCCAAAAAAAAAATCCGACCTTAGCAACAGTAACTAAAATCTCGGTCATGACATGGAGGCTATAATCGGGAATTAAATATACGACTTTCGGCAAATTGTATGCCTTTTAGAAAGGCACAATAAAAACACTTGAAAATGGCTAATAGAACGAAGAATTATTTAGGACAATTTTACAGGTTAAATTTTATTTCTTTTCTGAATTCAAAAAATGAAATAAGAAAATTAACAAAAGAAACTTATCCGTTATTATTAATGAAACGTATTGCGTAATAATATCCTCTGACAATATTTAAATTTATTATGTATTAGATTTCTCTCTTAGATCGCGCACTGCCACAAGTCTCTTTCTGCATCTTTGTATCCAAGTGAGGAAATATTAATGATGCTATATTTTTCCTCTATTGTACATGTACAAATGAAATTTGTCTTATACAGGGTGGAGAAGAAATGTTGCCTCGATTTCAAAGGTCAATAGAAATCAAACACATGATCGTAAGAGAAATAATTTTGCTCTCCACTTCAAGCCATGATCGAGTATTATCTGAAACGGGAAATAAATAGCATTTGTTATATAGGGTGACCCCCCAAAAAACGGGAACTTTTTAACAATCCAATAAAACCAAGAGTTATGGAAGAAAAATATTTTATTCTTAGTAATTGAAAACTTATAACATGTTTTTTAAGAAACAATGATGGAATTTTCATTTTTTTTAAATTACGTCCTGTACATGGCGTCCTCCTGTATGAATGCATTCTTTAAATCTGCTGTTGAGATTCCTCATTGACTGCTGCAACATCTCAGCTGGGATACTGTGAATTTCATCTTGAATTCTAAATGGCAAAATGCTTACTTGCTCAAGGTCACTGTCTCGCAGTGTTGCCACTTGCTCATGTCTGGCAATACGCATTTCAAAAATTCCTGTTTTTTGAGGTCACACTGTACTTCATAGAGATACACGTTTTTTTTTTCTTTATCTTCGTATGTTTGTTCTTATTATTAACCTTTGAAATCGTGGCAAACATTCTGTCTCACCCTGTCTAATCAACTTATTCAATTTCTTGATAAGTATCTAATTCTCTAATGTAAATAAAAAAATATATACACTATTGAAGGATTAACATATCAAGATGTTCCTAGAATTCCAAGCATAAATATATATTAGATAAGCATAAAAATAACCAATTCATTATTAATTACCCTAAGTATTCCTGTATAATACTCACTTGTATATAATACGAACTATTGCCTTTAGAATGTGCACAACGTTAGTTTTAGAGAAAATGTTTAAAAGGACAGTTATAATTAACATCAGAAGAAAACATTTGAAATTTCAAAGGAACATATGAAGAAACGTCTTAGAATATTTGACACTCACTGGACACCTTGAAACAGTCCATAACATACCTAAAAAATTTTGTAAATTGTTGCCAGAACAGGGTTTAGGAGATATAGCAAAAATAAAAAATACGAAGAGCTACAAAGGACAGAAATTTGTAGAGAGTCATGGTCATTGACAATCTGAATATGCACAAGTGGAAGAATTCTGGAAAATATACCCTGTGTATAGAACGTGCTGATTTTTCAGTTTACTGTGGACATATTTAACAAAAAAATACCGTTTGTTCATTTGTTTTCATTTTGTTCGTATCGACTACAATAAGAATTTATATAGCTTATATTAACTCTGTCAGAATATCTGGGATGAGAAGTTATCATTCTTTACACTATATATGACCTTTTGCGTCTATGATGTCGGTCGGCAAAGAAAAATGAGTTATCTCAAATCATAGCGCCGCACATACCTAAAACAACCAATTCATGATCTGCACGGTTTTCGACGACGATCAGAGTAGTAGAATCTACGGCGCACTGGATTTTGTACTTTTAATAGCTCTTTGCTCCCACGAAAACAGCAGCTCTCCACCGAGACGATCCTTGGCAAACTCCTTCTATTTCGGAAAATTGATAGATAATTCCATCCTAAAAATTGTACTGGTCCTTGAAGCGAAGCTTGGGTCTTCCAACGTTACGCGTGCCATCAAACATTTTTATTTTTAGTACTGTTGTATTCAAATAAACATCAGTTATAGAAATCACAATTATGTCAAACAATTCACAAACCAACGCTTGAATCAACTAGGCTAGTCTGGATAACTTGAAGCCAGATCCTGTTTGGTAATTCTTGAGTTATCCATGTGCGCAAAGTACCCAAGCCACCTGAGATGCTGAGACCGCATGATGGGATATAGTGACTGAATGCTAGCTCTTTTGTGCACTTCTGTATCCGGGATTCTACATTGCCATTTAACATTTAAAATATTTCTCAAACATCTCATATGAGGACGAGTTAACCTCCTCTCCTGACCAGCATCCAAGATCTACTTCTCATTGCTATAAAGTAGTGTGAGAGGACGTATGTTTATTAAATTGTAGTCATGGTTGTATCCTAAGTTTATCACTTTCCTACGCTCTTTTCCCAAGTTTCCTGAATGCAGCTGTGGTCTTTTCCATTCTGCTTGTCAATTTCTCATCCATAGATTGGGTATATGTTATAGTGGATCCCAAGTAAACAAATTTATCTGCAGTTTCCCGAGATTCACGACCAAGTTTTATCTCTTTTAGTGACTTTGTCCCTTGTTCTATAATCTCAATTTTCATGATGCTGATTGTCAACCCGAAAAGATCCCAGGTTCCCGCTGGACGATCCAAGAGTTTTTGAAACTCGATTTCACTATGCACCACTATCGCAGCATCATCAGCGAAAAGTAGTTCTCTAATCAACACTTCAGTCGTCATTCGTTTTGACTTCAGTCTTTTCAGATTTAAACCTGAATTTAGGATAAAACTCCATCTTCGCTCCCTTCAAAAGTAGAAGGATAACAAAATAACCAGTAAACAGCATGGGTGCCTGTAAACAGCCCAGTTTAACATCACTCCTTAACCTTGAACGACTCTGATGAAATACAATCAAATTGAATGCTTGTACTCATGTCATCCAGAAAAGAAATGACCAACTGAAAAAGAATACATGGACAACTGACTTTTTCCAGTAGGTCATAAAGATATTTCCGGCCCTGTGTCAAATGCTTCGTCAGATCGAATAAAGCGATGAACAGTGGTTTTCGTTGTTCCTTACATTTTTCCTGCAGCTGGCCCAGTGTAAAAACCTATCAGTCATTGATCAACCAGCCCTCAATCAATACTGCGTCTCTGGCAGGATGTGATCTGTCAGTAAGGTTAACAGTGATGACTGATCATTAGAGGAGTATATCTCTTCTTTCCGTGGCGGTAAGATCTTCACTAGGGCCGTTCTGAAACACCTGCAGTTTGGCTGATTCTTTATACTATATACAAGCACACTATTTTCCTAAACATTTTTGTTATTAGCACAAAATTTCGTCCGTTGTGTCCTCCGGCCTTCATCAGGTATATGTAGATCTGGGATGCTCTGCTCATGTCGAGGGATATTTCGTCTAGTTATTTTTTTTATTTTTTATTTTTAGTACTGTTGTATTCAAATGAACACGGGCTATAGAAATCGAAATTATGTCAAACAATTCACAAACTAACGCTTGAATCAAATAGGCTTTTATGGAGTACTTGAATTCTTAAGCCTAACCTAATTGCTTGTGTTATTTTTTGTAGCAAGACGATTATTCGATATGTAAAGCAAATCACCTGGTTTGATTTGGTTTGGCTTGGCTTGTTTTACGGCATATCAGCCTCAATGGGTTATTTAATGACAAGGTTTTTATTGTTAATATTTTTTAAAAATGTATTGCTGGTAATAATTTTTACATAGTCTTTCTGGTATTAAAACCTATTTTTATACTTTCATGGTGGTTTGACCCCAGTTTTGGGGTTAAGTATTTACTCGTAGCTGGGACGTTAACAGGTGCTGCCACCGCGGGAAATCCGGCAATTAAGAGGTGGTTCCACGTTACTCAAAACCTCCTGATCAGAGGCCTTGCTGTCGGACGTTGTTTATCGTCTTACCCAGGAAGCGGATGTAGTTTATCGTCATACCCAGAATGGTCTGTTTCAGGTCTCCTCCTGTTGTTTGGAATTTATCGAATATTCTGTCATATAGCAAGCAGTGCTCTACATTTTCCTTTGATTTTAAAGAAAACTTCCTTTCTCTTTGAACATGGTATATACTTATGAATACATATGTCTCTATTCTAATGAGATTTCGGATATTTTCCGTTGTCATTTTTGAGATAAAGACAGGGATTTATATTATCGTCATACCCAGGACGGCACATAGACCTGTTCAAATAAAAGTGCAAAATTTACGGTGAAAATGAGCTTTCACTATTTGAAAAAAAAATATAAATTAGCAAACATTCTCTCCGTCAAATGACTTTTTGTCTGCGACGGCATAAAGGAAACTGGTCGTTAAAAGAGCAAAGACATTTATCTACCATTTATAGGTTACCGACAGTCACCGACAACACGACTCCGCTCATAGTTTCCCGTGATTAACACAGGCGCCGTTGATTGCAAACCAAAATCTCTTTACCTACGCGGAATTATGTCCATTAATTTGTATAATTTTACTAAGTAATCATCGTGTACAAGCACAGAAAAAAATAACCATATAGAAATAAATAAGAAATAAAGAACTGTTTGACACACTGGGTTTTCTAAAACCAATATCCTTTCGTAGAAATTAAACAAGTTCAAGGGTCGACCAATACTGTCATCAAAAATGGCCAATAGAGGAAACCGAAATAAAATACAGATATATTGACTGAAGGAACGCAGAACGAGCGGCATTTTAATTAGCCCAGTTGAAATGCAAATCAATTTCCTGAAAAACACGAAAAAAAAAAGTTTTAAATGGTATCCGAGCTTTATGGATAGACATAATTTATCATTAAGCATAACGCAGAATATGACATCAGTATTAAGGAAGGAGCAAAAGATGACATGAAAAAAAGGATACTGTGATGAAAACAATTTTTATACGGAAATTTTTCTGGGTATATATATATTCATGAAACAAGCGACTAATGATTTAAACTATTTTTTTTATACATTACAATGGACTATAAGTATAACTCACTTTCAGTAAAACCTATGCATATGACGGCGCAAGTAGACGAAAATGTTAGCATTTAGTTCTCGTTTAGTATTACATACTGCAACAATTCAGGCTTAAAAATCTGAAAAGTAATGTCTACTAAATGATAACTATTTCTCTCATACTTTATGAGCAATGAAAAACTGGAGAATTTAACACGGAGTATACTGAACTCAACTCAATTGTCGTATGTAGTGAGTGATTTATTTAACACGTTTATATTAATGGATGACAGAATAGGGTTAAAGTGTATGGCCGAGTTGAAAAAAAATATTTGATGAAATAAAATACTGGTAGTTTTTGAGAGCCAAGGTCACCTACGGCCTGAAAGGGCTTACACCATCAAAGAATAATTACGCTAACAGTGTAGTTTTTACTTATGAATAGGAAATGTTAAATATATACTACAGTTCACGAGTTTGAAGAGCGCATAGATATTCTTTTTAATTGGCACATAAAATAGTTGTTTTTTACTTTAAATAAGTGAAGATTATTATACAATTTAAAAAAAAAACGAAATATCATTTTTACTACAAATTTTATTATTTTTACTACAAATTTTACTACAAATTTTTATTATTTTTATTGTCATAACATTTCAGTAAGTTTGATAATTGATTCGAGGCTTTATTCAAAGACTCTAAGAGCACTTTTTCATTTATTTTTTATTTTATTTTTATTGTTTTTTGGGATTTTTTTTTTTATCACCCTTCTGTCAAGTTCGTACCATGCTAATTCTGGCGGTGGCATCAACATTTTGAACTTCAGTGTATATCCAAATTAACGGGGTACATTTCAGAATATATTAATTATAAAAGGGTAACCGATTTCATAATAATGTGCAACAATGATATTTATCTTCTATTCAAAAGAAATTGAAATCGGAGAAAAAACCGGATCTGAAGTAATAAATAATAACAATGATTTTTGTAATGCTTATCACTCAATGTTTTCAAACCCAAAATATATTAAAATATATATATATATATATATATATATATATATATATATATATATATATATATATATATATATATATTAAAAAGAAAACTTGGAACCATATGCAGTTTAAATTTTATTGCTGACTCCTCAAGTATTGTTTGTCTTATTTGTAAGAAGTTTTAGTGTAATATTCCAAACACAGTTTTACATAAGATGTCGGAATTTCTTCTGTCTAGACAGTATCGCTTTTATTAATTTATCGCATAACATTTTCGTCTGCAGCTGCATCAGACAAGATCCGGTTTGCAAAGTATTACGAAAAGAAATTCATAATAAATTCCAAAATTCTTGTCTTAAAGAGAAACCTGAAAGTTAAATCAGTATACCCACAAACATTACACACGGAATAAGAAAGACATCTTACTCTGTCTTGTATGATAAATTATTTGATTAGGCAAACACACACACACACACACACACACACATATATATATATATATATATATATATATATATATATATATATATATATATATATATAACAGTTGTCGCTGGGCATTAACATCAATGTCCAGTTCTATAATACCTACGCTTTATCCTTCATACTGAACACTTCAACCCATTAATATACGAATTGTCGAAGTGTAGCGTTGTTGTGGTACAAAACCAAAAATATGAGTCACCCAGTGAGAATCAAAATCACTGCAAATATGTATCTTTATTACAATGATTGAAATTAAATAGATTTAGTAGGTTTTTTTAGATTTTATGAACTAAGTAAAATACTTGAGTAAAAAAAAAAATAGTCCATATCATAAAATAAATTTTAATATATTTTTCAAATAATTTTTTTCATATATTTTTCAAATAATTTTTTCATATATTTTTTTAAATATTTTCATAAATTATGGTTTACTTGAGAATATATAAAATTCGTCCGTTTATGATTCATTATTTTTAACTTTGTAGTATTTCGACGTTAATACTATGCGTATTTTTCTTGCTTCCTAGATATGATTTGGGCAAAGTTTTCTCTTTCTATATAAATTTATTTTATTGGCGGCTGAAAAGTTTACTATTTTAGTAATATTTGGATGGCTCAATTAATTTTGTATTTTGTCCGCAATTCTTCTTTATTTGACTGAGTATTTCCATGTAATATTCATACACTAGCTCGTCTATAAAGTTCATCCAATATAGCTCTATAGTCAATCTTAAGGATTAGTGGAGAAATCAATTTTCATTTATTTCTTTACATTGTATGTTGCCCTTTGGGAATGCTTTATTAAATACGGTATTTTATGTTTTCGCATATCTTCATCCATTGTTCGTTATCTGCATTTATTTTAGCTCTGTAAACTCGCAGACACAATTTGTTAAAATAAAGTTTTGCTCATCAATTCACATTTCTAGCTTATAACTCTTTAATTTTTTTCAAATGAGTTTATATTATATTCTATTAAATTCAATTAATATTCTTTTATCCATTTGAGTTTTTAATTTTTCTTAAATACACTCTTGGCCAAAATGTTAAGGGAATTGAAAATAAACAGAATTTAGTCTCAGCCACTTATTTGAGTAGAGATTCGAAAACATAAGAATAGGTAATATAAAAATTGAAAACTTATGATCTTGGCCAGTTCAAGTATCTGTTTAATGTTTTGGAACCACCTATCAATGTATTTCTTTCAATACCTTGCTTTTCTCTTTTTGTTTATTTTTAAACATTTCACACCAAGCAAAGCGAGAGTGCCCCTAGCACGCAAGGGGTTACAGAGAGTTAGAGCAAGTGTAAAGAGAGTTGTTTGAGAAACTGTTAACTGTTTCTACAGTGAAAAGTTGGGACCGAGGTGCCAAACTAGTAGCACGCTTAAATTCATGAATGTGGGGTACCAAAGAATGTAGCTCGTCAGAACAGTTGCCATGAAAATATTTGTAGAAAAGACACGGGGAATCCACAGTATGTCCAGAATACGTTGGGAAACCATTTTCTGTTGATCACCGTAGTTAAGAAAACGACATTACTGCTTGGGAATATCCGGTACTGTACAGTTTGATGTGAACATGGTTCAATGGATACTGGTTAATCACACAGCTGAATTTCAATTACCATTTGAATTGTTGTAATAACATACGCGCAAACATTTAGGAATGGTAAGAATACACATCTCCTCCCCCAGTTATGGCTTGTATGACTTGCATTACGAAACTATTATCTCAAAATAAAGATATTTACAATCAAAACATTTTTCCTTACATTAAATAACGTGCAAATGGTTGACAAACCATGAAAATCAAATCAAAAACCAACCAAATGTATATAACAATGGTACTGGCAATCACGAAATTAGCCGTTTCCTGATAAGGAAATATTCAGTGTTACTTGATAGAACTCTTATCGCTACTGCTGGTTATAATTAAAATTTTTAAAAAATTCTCATAACACAGTTTTTCCGGAAAATATGTTTCGCCATTTTTTTCTATTATTTATGGTATTTTCCTTCCTAATGTTTTATTTTATGTAGTGCAGAAAGTCTACATGATTATAAATTAATTTTTTTTTTCTTTTTCGTCTAATTATATTTTGGTTGTTGTTAATGTTGAAAGTCTTCAAGTTGTGTGTTTTTTAATCTTTGATAGGTTTTTATTTGTAATTCTTTAACGCCAATATTTAATATCTGATGATGGGTTGTCTTCTTTAAGACTTACAGGAAATGTACTCGCTTTAAGCTATTTTTAATCATCTCTCTGAGAAAGCTGCTAATTTAGACAATACTGAAAGAGTTGGTCACCATGCATTAGCGCCATATGAAATCTTAAAACTTACAATATATATATATATATATATATATATATATATATATATATATATATATATATATACAGTAGCGTCCAAAACTAAGGGACAAAATTTTAAAACCTAATATTTGTTAGAAATAACAACTGTGAAAAGTTGAAATTTTGACAAGTGGTAGTCGTTATCATCCATAATAACATACTAAAATTTGAATCATTTTCAAAGGATAGAAAAAGAATTATAACAATTATTTATTTATTTTCAAAATAGGATCGTCCAAAAGTAAGGGACAAAATTGAGAAAAACAATGTAAACAGTATGCTATATTCAAATTTTTTGAATTCCTCTAAAGAATAAGTCTTACTTAGTCATTTGTAAACGTTGCATCAGCCGGCACCATGGCAAAACGCCAAAAACTTGATTACTTTGTGAGACAAGCTATTGTGAAGCTACACAAGGAAAAGCACACCATTAGAGAGATTTCAGAGAAAGTGAAACGTTCCAAGAGTGTTGTAGGCAGGGTTGTTAAATCCTACAATGATACTGGCAAAATAGTGCTTTTAAAACCGGCAGTCCCCGCAAAACTTCGGCAAGAGAAGATTGAATAATGCAGCGTATGTCATTAAAGGACCGTTTTAAGTCTTGCACAAAAATTTCAAAGGGTTATGAATAGTACCTCATGTGTTAATGTGTCAAGACAGGCTGTTTGTAGACGACTGCAAGAAATAGGGCTGTTTAATCGAACGCCAGGGAAGAAACCACTTGTTAGTTCGAAGAATAAGAAGAAGAGATTAGAGTTTTCAAACAGGTATGTAATTTGGACATATGAAAATTGGGCAAAAGTATTTTTCAGTGATGAAAGCAAGTTTAATTTATTTGGAAATGATGGAAAAAACAATGTAAAGAGACGTATTGGTGAAAGATTAAGTGCAAAGTGTACTAAGAAAACTGTCAAGTTTGGGGGTGGAAGCGTCATGGAATGTTTTCTAGCCAAGGTACAACGCCTCTTGTCCGGTTACAAACTCGTGTAAACGCGCAGATCTATAAAAACATTGTTCAAGATCATGTTGTGCCAATCATACAGAATTCAGGTTTCGATAGGGCTACCTTTATGCAAGATAATGCCCCATGTCACAAGGAAAAGGTGGTAATGAGTTACCTTAGCGAGCATGATTTGGAAATTATGGATTGGCCACCGCAAAGTCCTAACTTAAATCCAATAGAAAATCTTTGGAAGAACTTAGGAGTGAAAGTTATGGAAAGAAATCCCACTAACACGGAGGATTTGAGGGTGAAGCTTCAAGAAGAATGGTCTAAAATTAGTATCGAGGATTGTCAAGAACTGATTCGTTCTTGTAGTCGAAGATGTGCAGCTGTCATTGAGAGCAAGGGGTCATTTACTAAATATTGATTGTACATGTATTTGTATTGTTTTTTTGCCGTTTACATTGTTTTTCTCAATTTTGTCCCTTACTTTTGGACGTTCCCCAATTTGAAAAAAAAAATAATTGTTATAATTCTTTTTCTATCCTTTGCAAATGATTCAAATTTTAGTATGTTATTATGGATGATAACGACTACCAGTTGTCAAAATTTCAGCATTTCACAGTTGTTATTTCTAACAAAAATTAGGTTTTAAAATTTTTGTCCCCAGTTTTGGACGCTACTGTATATATATATATATATATATATATAGGTTGGTGTGAAATGTGTATGAATATAAATATAACATATGCATTTTTTTTTATGCATATATATATATATATATATATATATATATATATATATATATATATCTTCTTATTAGAAAGCGGTCAATATCAGTGATAGGGCTAACATATTTCGTTGGATTGATGTGAGTTTGTAACCTTGGGTTTCACCCTATTTCCGATTGTCACACAAACTAATTAATTTTTAAATTTTAAAAATTAATCTGTTTCTCTGATGATCGCAATGGCGTGAAACTGAGGGTCAGAAACACACAAATAATCCAACTATATATATATATATATATATATATATAATCACCATCATTAGTTCCAAGTATGAGTGTAGTCTTAGCCTTGAAGTGCAGGTGGGCCATTCACTAGCTCCTTCCGATTGAGTGTCATTCTATGAATCTCTGTGAGTAACGCTGTGACGCCATATTTCCCTCTCTGTCTGGCTTTTCTAAATTAGCTTAAGGTGGTACCTTGTCTAGTATGACGTAGCCATAGCATTTCAACTTGCTCTGCTTGACGACCGATATGAAGTCTTCAAAGAGCATATTTCTTGTGATGATGATGTTTCCTACTGGAACCACATGGTAGATCCCTCGGATGTTTCTCTATCATATAATGTCTAATGTTTGGATTCCTTTTGGTTTATTACAAATACTTCTAATAAAAAAATATATGAAAGATTTTCCCAGTATAAATTCGCATTTTTCTAGTCTATAGTTTTCTAAGTGTCCCCTAAAAATATTACATAATTTCATTGATTAATTGCATATTATTTGTTAAATTGATTCTAGTTTATTTATAATTTTCAAAAACAAGTAAGCTTAGTCGCTTCGTTTTTATACAGGCCGGAACACGCTGTCAGGATTGTCACTGTATCTCTCATATATAAATACAATCACATAAAATCTATTATTACTATCTGCGGCGTCCTGCTGCTGTCCTCATCGGTCGACTGGCGCTGTCTAATCAAATAACACTTTGGTGTTCGTCGACATCATTGATAAACAACGCTAACTTAATATATGATTAATTCACTTGTTGCAGGCATCGTCCTCTGGGCTGATCACGCACGTAAAGAGATTCAAAACAACTCTCCTAATTCTTTAGTTTGCTACATTACTTCAGTGTTCTTTTTGTTGATTCTCGTCTCTTTCTTTCTTTTTCTATTCTTTATTTCTTTTTTTCTTTTTCACTTACGATCATATCTACCAGACGAGTATCTTACGATGTACAATGTGTGTAACTGAATTAAAAAAAAGTGTGAAAAAGGGCGCTGCGATGTACAGGGTGTTCCAAAACTTGCATTTCCATGGATAATCTTGTAACTTTTATATTTATTTATCAAATGGATCATATTTCTGTATATGACAATATGTGTATGTTTTGTACCAACTGCCGGACGACTTTTGGAACACCATGTAGTTGTATTTTACGTGTAAAAGTGTCCTTAGCCTATAAACTCAAGATTTCTGAATAACGTGACAGTTTTACGGATTCTAAAAGTTCCAATGAATAAAATATTTAAAGGATTATTTTACAGTTAATGTATTATCAGAAATGAATCACTTAAGTTGTAATCATTGAATTCTGCCTTCTCTAGTAAGAACAGGGTTCGATCGATAAAATATATACTATTCCTCTAGACAAAATATATTCAAATTTATTTTTCAATAACTTTTTACTCTGAAATTTTATCAAATGATCTCATAAGGCCTTTTTAATGTTCTACATGTTATTTTTCCATTTATTTTATTTTTCATGAGTGTACTGAACACTTTGTAATACTGTTGTTTCCTGGTCTGATTCAAATTTGGCCATTAACATATATATATATATATATATATATATATATATACAAAAAAAAAACTCTTCGAAGTATGAGAATACAGCACCTCCAATCTTAGAACCAAGCAGCCAAACTAATCGAACATATGATTTTCATTGTGAAGGCTTGTAGAAAAACAACCACTTTTTGACATAGAACAGCAGTAGTTAGTGTGCCACAATGTCCTCGAAACACTCTCCTGAGATTTTGGATTCAGGTTTGTCTTTTTAGACCTTCAGACACACAAAAACACATATTACGTACTCTCCCATCGTTTCTGACGCATAAGGACTAATGCTTTACATTGTGCTTTAATACACATTTTCATGTTTGTGTCTTGTAAATGTTGAAAACCGTCAGTCGTCTAAGAATTAAAATAAATAAATTACCAATATTTTAAAAAGTAAAGGAAGGAAAGGAGGGAAATTACTTTAATTTTGGGGAATTTTTTTATTTTAACAAATGTATAAGCATGGACAAGTCCAAGGAAATTTTTCCCCGACGACGAAATTGCCATCTGTATGGGATAATTTGTTTGGGTTTGATTGATTATAATTCTTTTATATGGTCTATAATAAAATATATATTGAGCTCTCTTTTGTGGTCCAGGTTAAATATTTTACATTAATAATATCTACTTGGATTATCACCAACGGATTACATATATATATATATATATATATATATATATATATATATATAGAAAAAAAGTTTCAAATTAAAAATTATAATGTTTTATTTTATGAAAGTATTTATTTATTTATATATATATTTGATATTTCAAATTGTCCTCAATTTTTCATCAGAAATAACTGTTTGTTACAAATAAATTAAAATTTACAGATTAGTGGCACAGCAATGGGCACAAAATGGCACCTAGTTATGCTAATATCTTTATGCACATTCTAGAAAAGAAGATACTAGACAATTCGGAATATAAACCATCACATTACTTTAGATATATTGATGACATTTTTTATTATGGACTCATGGATCAGAAAAATTAAAAACCTTTTTTCACTATATATTTATATATATATATATATATATATATATATATATATATATATATATAGATTATACATACATATATATATAAATATATGCATTATACAGACATATATATATATGCATTATACATACATATATATATATGCATTATACATACATACATATATATATGCATTATACATACATATATACATATTATGCATATATATATATCTATACTTTATATATATATATATATATATATATAATATACATTATGTATATATAATATACATTATATATATATATATATAACAAATATACATTATATATGTATAATAAAAACAACATATATATATATATATATATATATATATATATATATATATATATATATATATATATATAAAATATATATTTTAATGTATACTATATATATGGGTTAAATTACTCAATATCAAGAATTTAGCGGATGTAATTTTAAAAGTAAGCATTGACGTCAACAGCCCACCGCAACAGTTGGTTTCATTCGTAAGCATAAACTTCTGGGTCTGATGTCTGCTTTTAAGCATGAAACGGACTGTCACCGGTAATATATATATATATATATATATATATATATATATATATATATATATATATATATGCCATTTATCAAATTTTTGGCGATGCAACATGGCGAAATATATTCAGAACCTTTCCTTCTCTGGGGTGCATATGAACAAACGCGTGTCTTTCTCTTTTTATTTGCATTCAGTCTCGGAATTCCAAACATGACGCTTTTTTCCATACATTGCGTTTCTTTACTTCTGGAATTTACCTTTTTTACGTTGAAAAACATCCTCCTTTTGACATTCGGTTTCCACATTAACAGCGATGTCAATCATTGAATATCACTATAGAAATCATATTGGCAGAGAAAACTCTGTTGACAGTATTCGGACTTAATGAAATGCGACCCATTTTTCTTCGTTGCATCTACAATTGATTCTTTTTCACTCTTTTTCTAGTTTGCATGAATTAAATAAGATTTTGCGTCCGAAATACTTACTTCCTAAAAATAAGAATCTCTTAAAATTAGACGTGATATAAAAATCTATTTTGTTTGACTGGGGTGGTTAGTATACTGATTTAAATGACAATTATTTGCTAAGTACTAATAGGTCTTTTCATTTATTAAGGAAATCAGAGGGAAATGGAGGGTAAATCTTCTAAGCTTCTTACGTAAATTACTGACAGAAAAGGGAATTAGAGAAATAGAAAATAGACAAGATTTCGATAAAGATAAGTAGTTGTGCCAGAGACATGGCCCACCATAACGTAAAGGGAGACGGCACACCGTAGAAAGATTAAATCAAGCAGACGATCGTTTTGATTATTTGGACCAATCTCTTATTGTCTTTAGATTTTCATACGAAACTGATGAAAAAGCCATTCTGGAAACAACAAAATCTCCTGTTTGTTCATAACTTTTCAGCTCCAGTTTGACTATACAGGCGCGTAAATATTCTTTTGAAGCAATGAAAGTCTTCCTAACATTATTAAGATCAATTGATTAGGGAAAACATGTTGACTGATGTTGAAATCATGACTATTTAATCTATTATCTGCACAAACTCAATAAACACTGAGTGAAAATAATTTAATCTTATATATATATATATATATATATAATGTGTGTGTGCGTTTACAAGTACTTGTATGTTGTTTAGATTTAAATATTCCTAAAATTGTATGCTTTTCACGTAGCGATCGTAAAATCACTGATTTTTTTCTTTCTGTTTTATTCTGTAATTATAGTGAAATACTTGCGAGAGTAAAATAGATTCAAAGAACATTTTTCAGTGAATGAAAATTAGATTTTCTTATGTTTGCTGCTTCATCATAAAGTCTTTACCTTCATTTCATATATCAAATTAGACAAGTGTTTTAATGCAATTTCCAATTGTTGCGTCAAGTTTTTTATATACCACTTAAGGGCCTTCCGGTTAGACTTGAATTATTTATCTTTAAACTGTCTTTTCGGCTAGTCAATCGTAAAAGAATTACCTGTTAAATATAAAAAAGTGGTAAATCCAGACATACACTTTTCCAGCAATAATTAATATAGCTTAATTTTAGAACTCCACTCGAGTGTACATTAAATAAGTAATTCAAATACCAGTACATATGTGGGGTTTGAAGTATTTATAAGAAATATGGCACTTCTTCGGAATTACATTTGTGACAATGCCATGATATTTTTTATGGTTGGATATTTACCGATCACTGACGGTTTTCGGTAGAGCACCCTATCGTTTGCTTCGCTATAGTAGTTTCCACAGTTTCTTAATATACTAAATTTGGACCGAATTTCCTTCTTGCTGAAAATCAAATTAGATTTCTTTTCATCAAGAGCAAATTTCCTTTACGTGATGGTAAACAGTGGAATGCATATAGCCAGTATCGACTGTTTTTATTGTCCTTAGTGTGGAAATTCTATAAACTACATGTCAGTGTAGAAGAGAGACAGACAGACAGACAGAGTCCATTTGATAAAAATGACTCCGATATTATTTCTTTATTCAATTCTTCCTTTAAACCGCGCACGTATTTACCTATAAATACAGAATAACGAACGAAAAAAGTCAGTCACTATTCGAATCCGCTATTAAGCAAATATTGTCACTGAAAATTTTTGGTGGAAGAAATTCATCATTCATTCTCTTGCTATTAGTTATTTAATTCAGTTGAATGAGAAGTCATGTAACCCGTCCAATTCATTTCCCTTGTCTTTTTTGTAATCACCGATGACAATCCCAGAATCGAGGCATCACCTGATCTCATGTCAGTTTTTCCTTTGATCTGGTGAGGATTGCCACACGTTGGTGAATGTTCATATCTTCATGATATCACACACACACACACATATATATATATATATATATATATATATATACCCACACTATATATTAATTTAATCATTTCACCCCAAGTAAGGTGTGAATGTAACTTGTACGCATGGCGTTAGAGAGGCTAAAAGAGAGAGAAAAAAAAAACTGGGTAAAAAGCGGAATGAGGAAAGGGTAAAACTTGAACGAGATTCAAGAGGATATACGATGACGATTGACGTTGCATTTAAATTTTAGTTTTCAGGGAAACATGTAAATGGAGGGGAGCTTCATAGGCGGGAAGTATGAGAAAGGAAACTGTTGGTGTAGAAATGACGGTTACATTTTAGTATTTCGACAGTAAAATGGTGTGGTCTACATACCAAACTAGTAGTTCTCTTAAATTCATGTAGTTCGGGCACCCCAGAAAAAAGATCATCATAGCAGTTGCTATGAAAATATTTGCAGAAAAAACATAGGGAAGCCATGTCACATGTGTGAAAAAGTCGAAATGCCACGTCAGGATTAAGTCGAGATGACACGTCAGGATTCATTACATTGCAGATCCTTCTATGAAGTTTGTCAAGAACCTACAGATGAATAGCAGAACCAGTCCAGATATGACATCAATATAGAATGCACGAACGAATCGTAGATTTGTAAAAGTCTAAGATAGACGAAGATGAGATAATCCGTCAGGCACGACACAGTGACGAAATTTTCCTTGTAGAAGATGCACTTGATGATTCGATGTAGTCGTTCCACTTCAATGTGATTTCCGACAAGAAGGCAGTTTATTAGGAGATTTTTTTTCATTTCCCTGAAGTCAACCTGTTTTATTGCAGTGACATAATATTACAAAATATCTCTTCTTATATTTTGTTAAAGATATCGATCTATTTTGTCGTTAAGTAATGTGAGACATATTTTGAGTAATTTAAGATATTTAATCCGGGTTCAGTTGTGTAACTTTCATTATGTTTGTGCCGCTGTTCATATAATCGCATGTATTGCAAAAAACATTCCCACGCCTGCAAACCGGATGCAGATGTGAACTCATTTCCTTTTCCATTCGCTTACTGAGGCTTAACCCAAATCAACCACTCGTTCGCCGGGCGTCTTTGATATCTTGTGTAAATTGCGTGCAATATATATTCCAGAACTATGCCATATGAACATTGGTTTATTTTTCTTTTATTCTATGATTTTGTTACTAAAATAATATTCCGTATGTTTTCTTCTTTTAGGTGCCATGGCCGCGATCATGGATCTCCACAACTTTCTATCATTTGTTGATCTTACTTTTTTCCTCCTGATTTCTCATAATCTACCCAATCTAGTTGGGTAGGTTACTTTCTGATTACCTCTGGTCCACTTTCAATATTTCCTTCGTATGTCAAATTTTCAGACTCAACTTTTAAATAGTGAATAACATTTCAGTGTTCATTTTAGAGCAGAAGTAGACTTTAGAAGGAACCGGAAACCCAATCCCTAACAGAAAATAATAAAGAAACTTCTTCGTTTGTTTAGTGAATTCCAGTATTCAAGCGTACATGTCAGAATTACAGGTTTTTGGGATGAATATTTTTTCTATTCCAATCCACCTTCATATATAGCCCACGTATTTTCGGGGTCTCAGAAAATTAAATGTTTATACTGGCTTATTTTGAAGGCTCCGTTTCGTAGCTTGCCTATTGGTCTGATCCTCTTGCTGACAAACATACCTTCTGCTTGTCATTCATAGTTATACAATTGCCCCGACGTTTCTCTACTAACTTGTCTAGGATTTCCTACATTTTTCTTTCTCTCTCTCTGTTATCAACTCGGTGACATCTATACTTATAGTATTTGTTAAGATTGTACATACCAATAATAAATTCTGGTACAACTTGTCTCTAACGCTACTGTACAATTTAAATAAATGTCATTATATTAGACTACGTAATTTAGAAAACAACATGTAAAAACGTATCTCATAAAAATCTTAAAGAATTATACAGATTCTAAAGTGTACGTAGAAAGTCAATTGAATTAACGAACTTGTCAATTGCGGTTAGTGACGATTTGTAACGGATGGATATAGGACTATGTGTGGGTAGACAGTTCGTTTTCCGAATATTAGAATCTGTTTCGAATTTTACCATGGTTTATTCGCCAGGAAAGTGATTTCTGGATGTTATCGGCCTCGGTGAGCGATCCCAGCTTGCGGTAAATTTGGAAAGTGCCTGAAAATAATACCACCTGAAATTGGGAAGACAGAACGTTTTGGGAGCCGTCAATGCTTGTACTAGCACGAAGTCACAAATCATCTTGACCGAGGGTTGGATCGTACTGGCATTGTTTAGACAGTTGATCGCGCCAAGTGATGAGCACTCTCTCAGCAACAGTAAATAAGGTCCACTCAGAATAGGTGGGCTCTGTAGGTGTTGAAGAAATTTTCTGAGCTTGTACCTGTAACATGAATCCTCTAGCGTCCCTGGGAGATAGAATACTTCGGTACGAGCGGCAAGTAATTATAATTGAGATTTCTATGATCCATTAAAAACCTCCAGCGTCAATTCAAAAATCTGAAGTTGATATTGATCAAATGAAAGTGTAAATTAAGAATAATCAATGTTAGATAAAATAGGTGGTAGCCCACATAATACAGATATCCAACACAAGCAGTAAAAACCGTCTGCAAGATTTTACGTTATTAGATTTGCTGAGTGACTTACGTATAATTTGAAAAGAAAGAATATAGTAGAATGTATTTCAGGGTATGATTCGTTACACAACGGTATCGAAAAGGATATGTTTAGCAAAAAGAAATGTCGGCATGTTATGTTAATGATTTATGAAGTAATGATAATTTACAACAAACGTCGAAAGCGAGACCGAACAAATACTGATTCCAATTAGAAGTTAAAAAATAGTCAGAAATGGACTCAATAGTCAATCCAAAATTATTCTTATAAATTCATTGTCTGTTAAGGATGGAGTCGCCATGGCTATACGCTCATATCTTTGTACCTCGAAAAAAATCATGACGGTATACGCTTTGTTCCTGGTCTGCAAACCATTCTCACAAACACTTAGGCTCGGTTACTCAGTTTCCATCTGAAACACATTCATTCAAGCAAATGTCTAAAACTTCCAGACTTCCTTTCTTCTTAATGTATACCTGGTATTTCAGCTGTCTTTTCTCTGATTAGCACCATGGAATTTTGTTACCAGGTAAAATATCTTACTGCTTTCATGAGATGATTTGGAGTCATCTGCTCTATTGAACAATATGCCATAACTCGTGATTACATCTTATTTTAGGTCTATCCACATTTTTCTTAAAAGAAAAAATAACATACAATAAAAATGAAAAGAACTTGCTCATTAATCAGAAAGAAAGTCCACAAAATACCGAATTAAGAATTCATATTAGGTGACAGAACTAAAGGTTTAATAGGACGTTTACTAAAAGTAATGTCGTTCTTGAGAAATTTACTTTGATTCCCCTTAAAGAACAACGAAACAAACCATTTTCACACAATGGAGATCCTATGATTTCCCCCTTCTGAAGATTTCTTTTGAACATCCCAGTATCAATCAATGACACATGCGGCAAGTAAAGAATTTCGATATGCATATGATTATACCCACTTACTGTTTCTTATATCACTTCAAAAGTAGAAACTCTTATTTATTTAACTATAAAACAAATTAGAGCAAAAGGAATATTTCTTAGCTGAAGCTGTGCAATCCTCTTATTACACAGTTAAAAGAACTCGTGATCGTTACATGTGCTCCTGTAAGGGATGTCATATTTTTCAATTTGCAGTAACTTCGTACCAGACAAAAATTGCAAGGTTGTCGCTCATTTATCATTGATTCCGTGATAAAAGATAAGATCCATTCTTTAGTTCCACACGTTTCTTGGATCAGCATTCCAATTCCAACGATTTGAATCACACATATTTTAAATGTACTCAGTAAGAATAATTTTTACTTAGATTTTTTTTTTTTTTATCCAGAACTGCTATTTTGTTGCAAATATTCCACGAGAATATTTGACTCAAAACTAAAATCTAGATGTTTCCAAGTCAAAGTTAAACGCTATATACCTTCCTTATCCTCACAATTTAACGCCTATCAAACCACTTTTTTCCTTCAAATCACACAAAACTCCCTATTGTAAGTATCGCTTTAATAAACCATTGGTTGAATTTTAGGACAAATTTATCTTATACCGCTTTCACAATTTGCTGATTTTAAATGGTTTTACTGAAAAACATCGTTTGATTTTTATGCGTGAGAAACATATTCTTTTTCTATAATTCGCAAATTTGTATGTGTGTAATATATATAAATTTACATACACACACACACACACACACACACACACATATATATATATATATATATATACACATTATAATTTATAAATATATATATATATACATCAATTATAATATACAAGTATATATATTAATGTTTACCTATATATATATATATATATATATATATATATATATATATATATATATATATATATATAAAATAATAATTATATATATATATATATATATATATATATATATATATATATATATATATATATATATATATATATATAAATATTAATAATTACCTATATATATATATATATATATATATATATATATATATATAAAATATTAATAATTACCTATATATATATATAAACACAGAATAAATTTTGCAAATATGCATATATATTTTTTTATCGCTAATTGTGACTTGAATTAGTTTATCTTTAATCTGGTGACAAAAATGTGCTTTTGTGTATATATAACGCAACATTTTCTCTCATGGAGCGACGTAAGAACAAAGAAATCAACACTGATGCGTGTTAAGTTTAATAAAGTTAAGTTTAATCTGTGAGAGTGTTTTTATAGAATTAGATAACCATGATATATTATGTTTTGTATTAAATTTCAGGAAAAAAAATTGTCGCAATTACAGCCATAGAAACTTTAGCAAATGTATAAAAGAAAAGCGAAAAGTCTTCATTGATACCAGAAATTCACACCCTGAAAAAGGTGCGATAAAAATGCTGCTCGTCTTTCACCAACTTTAAATCACGCGATTTATTTCTTTTGTCACGAAAAGTCTCAGTGATGTAGCAAAATTTCGACAATTTCGCTTAATGGGAAAATAAATTCCTGACATCATATCTATATTTATTCACTATATTATTACATTCTGGCTTTCCTATCCAACTCTGCATAATTGGTTGATTCTCTAGCAAGAACACTTATAATTGAACTGCTATGTTCTTCGTGCTTTTTTTTACCAAAACTACCAGCTATTCCGTATATTTTAACATCAGGAAAATATTACATATTTGCTGATTTCGTGTGTAAGTTTCGTATTTCCATCGACGTACCTTTTGGCAGCTAAAAACCTTTAAGAATGTTGAAATAAATTATATTTACTTGGTGAAGTAGCTTGTATAGTCCTAGGACTCGGAGAGCTGTGCTGTTGGCAGTTTATCTCATGGCTGGCCCAAAGTAGTTATGTCAATGGGGAGGAGCTTAATTTAACCTTACGCACGCAATGACCTAGAGCGTGGTTTCGCTTGCTTAGATAAGAAAGTATCAAGTGACGGATGCAGTAGCCTTATTTGCAGTGATAGATGGTGGAATATAAATGACACACTCAAATACAATGTCATGGATCAACAGATTGGAGTTAACTGAATTTTTACTGCTAGCTTATTTGTAGTTATTTTGCGACAACTATTACTGAATAGTAATTTATTGAAAGTGTAAAAGCAGCTCAAAAACAGCATGTTGAGTAAATCCTTTAAAGAAAAAGAGGGACAACCTTTTTAATAGTGTTCAAATTCGTTAGAAATTAAGATCTCGTGAAATGATTTCCTGTTTGTTTATTTAACGACTTCGTTTCGTATTTCCCACGAAACAACTTTTTCTTGTATAATCAGTGAAGTCGTTGAAAATTGTTAAAATAAACTATACTTGCGTCTATGTCCAACGTTTATTTTTATAATGTATTTGATTCAGATTTTTTTTGGTTTCGATCGTTTATCATTTTGATAAGAGCTTATCTGAATATTTAACAGCTATCGTGTTTTTCTTATGTTTTTTGTTCTGTTTGTTAATTTTTTTCCTTTCCTTTTTACCTTGCTGCTATCGATTTGGCCAACTGGACATTCATTCATGTTTATAAAGACATTCATTCGTATTTATAGGGACATTACTTCATGTTTATAGGGGCATTCATTCATGTTTATAGGGACAGACTTCTACTACATATTACCTTCTCTTCACCCTTAATATACTGGAATATTAGCTAAATATTGCATGGTCAAAAAGTTATGTGGGGCGCATATTTACTTTCCAAATACATTATCTGAATGTACATACTTCAAAATAACTTACTGGAAATCGAAACCGGGAATGTTTTGAATGTTCGTTTAGAGGTACGTCTGCCAGTTTTAATTCTTTGTTGAATTTCTGAAGAGTATCTCGATTTTAACTAAGTTAAAACTTAGTACAATTTTTAACTGGAGTAGACAGGCTTTCCTGTCGCTCGACCGATACTCCTCCATCTTTTCTTGAACAGGAGTAGAGGGTCATCCCTTATGTTCTGTTTAGTAAGGAGTTCACGTACCATTTCTTTGTCAGGCCTTAATAGTTGTGCGGTCATGACTTTTTGTGCTATTTGTGATATTTTCATACTGAGGGTACCGCTTTGGTAGTTTTCTCTTTGCTGCTTCGACTGGTAGCTAGGAATCCGAACATTTGCTTAGCATCAGGAGAGACTGCTCTAATCAACAGTTGCATAATATCGGGTTTCTGGCAGTGCCATATCGCGCATGGGAGGATTGGTCTGCAAGCATTTGCGCTGGGCATACCCAAGACCAAACTATGTTGCAGTCTGCACCAGTTCATTTCCTGCACATGTTACATTAGACGACCGACTGTTAATATTAACCTAGGTCTTTACATTGCCAAAATAACATATGGTGACTATAAGCAACGAAAGATATAAAACTAAACCAGGTAAAAACACACACGCCTAAACCCCTCAATCATTCTTTCTCCAACATTCGTGATATTGGTAACAACTTCTGCAGTTTCTATTCGAAAAGTCTCCGGACATCTTAGCTCTCTGCGAAAATAACCAACTCTGCAATACCTTTATTTGATTTCTCCATTCCCGGATATTTTCCTCTCTTTAGGATTCAAACTAATGTCCACATGCATAGCCTGAGAGTTTATTGTCCGCGAACATCACCCACTGGCTAGGGAATGCTCTCTTGTGTCTCTATACCATTCTTACACGTGTTTCCGTCTTTCGCACTCAGCTATCTCTTCTTTCTCTACCATTCCCCTTTCTCTTATGAGTGTTGCGTCTGACATAGGATTTCTGATAATATAGACAAGGCTAATCTCTCTACACTCGTTTGCAAATATATTTGTTTTCAGTGAATTGAATGCCCACTATATGCGGTGGATTAAATACACTATCACAGACCTCGCTGACATACAAACCTTGAACTTCTCAATCACTCAAATTCACAGGCACGTGATGGATTTCCCCACGCGATTCCACGGTACCTCTGATGGATACCCTGCAAGTCTACATCTTTTCCCGCTTTCCCTGACTCATATCGTACTATATAGCTTTGAACATGCGGAAGTGTCGGTAAACATCTCTTTCCGCTCCCCCACCAGTCGAAAATCTCCTCTTATCAACGAGCGGATTGAGAATTCTTCCGTGATTTTCCCCGTGACGTCACTTGGAATGAAGTTTTTAATGATTCTGTACAAAAATGGGCTTTTGAGGTCTCCTCCTATGTGAAAGCTCGCGTCGAAGCTCTCCGGCAATTAAACAGTAAGTCAAATCACGTTCATCTGCTTGGTTTACACATTCAGGCTGCGCTGGTATATCCCACAGAAATCACTACTACCGTCTGTTACAGAGCGGTACGTCTGACTGCAACTGACGTCTCCTTGTCTTTGCTCGCAATGAGTGCAAGCGTGTTCTTGAAGA
The DNA here is from genome assembly GCA_903632075.3 of Acanthosepion pharaonis. Lineage (NCBI taxonomy): Eukaryota > Metazoa > Mollusca > Cephalopoda > Sepiida > Sepiidae > Acanthosepion > Acanthosepion pharaonis. Next base: position 427,398 of record CAHIKZ030001219.1, read on the forward strand.
AGCGAAGTCTCTGTATGCTGGTAGAATGAAAAAGCGTATAGCATCTCGAAATTTCGGTTCTAGAGAATATTGGCGGCTCTACATGAGTGTGGGGAACAACAGTAAATCCTCAATCCCTCCTATTTTCAATCAATTCAAGTCATGACATCTACAACAGATAAGATTGAATGATCTACTCAGAAATCCTCTTTATCGCAACGTCCGTTTGGGGTAGCCACACATGATTTTCCATCCAGAACAGAGGCTCTATTCAGTGATATGGACATAACTCCGTAACTTCCCTCAGATAATATTTCTAAATTAGACTACGATAAGGCAAGCGGTGGTTATAGAATCCCAGTTGTCATCTTAAGGAAATGTTCTCCCGAGTTGGCCCCACTTATCTCCAAACTCTACGGGTATTGTCTCGTTGCTTACAGCTATCGAGCTTCTTGGCAGTTTGCCTCTGTAGTTCTTGTTTTGAAGAACAATTGATAACCTTCTGACCACTCTCACTACCGCCCTATCTGTCTCCTACTGCTTTTCGGCAAACTATTCAATGCTTTAATCAGTGATGAAGAGATTAAACATCTTAACTCCATGACAAACGATATGGTTTCCGTTTTCTCATGTCTAACGCTGATGTGTAACGGCCATCAATGAATAGGCAGATCAAGCTTTTGATAATAACGGCGATTCTCGAGCTGTGGCTCTAAACATGTAGAATACGTTTGGCAAGTTTTGGCACGCTGGTCTTCTTCGTACGTTCAAGGGCTACGTCGTTACAGGATGATTATTTCATTTAATCCTATCGTTCCTATAAAATCGTGAAATGAACGTAGTTTGGAACGGACACGCCTCCACATCCTTTCAAACGTACGTGTATGTCCTCCAAAATTACATCCTGGGTCATACGTTGTTTCTGATCTTCATCAGTGATCTTCCTGATGTTATCATTGCCCAATTAAGCATTTATGCAGATGACACTACCATTTACTCCTGTCTTAATCTGTCAGAACTGAAAAAGTTAAACAGACTGATGTTTTTGTAAAGGACCTCCCATCAATTGGGGCAGGAAATGGCTTATCAATTTTAATGCCTCCAAAACGAAACTGCGTTCCAGCCATCATCATGACTGATGCTGGACAACTGCTAGACTTCATGGCCTCACGGTTTCGAACAACTTGAGTGGAACTACTACATCGAATCAACAGCTGCATATAATACACGTAATGTTGCGTCACTCTCTCCTGTCAGAATGTTTTTTTTTCTCGTCAGAATCCATCTTGCACATTTACAAACCTACCATTCACCAGGCATTGAATAATGTTGTCATAATCTAGTCAGGTGTCGTTGTTATTCATATCGACATTCTTGAGAAAATACAAATAAGGATCTGCAATGTAATCGATTCCGACTACTCATATCAAACTTCAATTACTTTCTCACCGACATGTGGTGGTGGTGGTGGGGGTTGGGCTTCACTTCGCCTTTTCTACAAATATTTACATGGCAACTGCTTTGACCAACTTTTTTTCCCTAGCACCTCGTCTAGATGAATTAAACCCTACTACAAAATCGGCATTGGTGTCCTACACATTTGCTGTTGAAATAATTAAATACAAACGTCACTTATACTCAAACTTTATTTTTTCACACAATTTCCGTTTATTCGATTCTCTGTTAACTGAAATGCAACTCCAATTGTCATCTTCTCTCTTCTTGAATCCCGTTCATCTTTTATCATTTTCACCATCCTAACTATACACAATATTTACTCACATAATCAGTCTCTGTAACACCCAGCTTATTGTTGGAATTCCCGCATTATTGCTTGCAGGGAAATGATTAAAAAAAGGAAAGAATAATGTACAATTTTTCTCCTTTGAACACAGAATTCAACAAAAGCAGTCATGTGTGAACAGCCATATATTTCTGCCCAAGACAATCCTAAGCAATTATACAAATTTCTTGACATATATGTTTTATAATCCGACAAATCCATTACGATATGTACATATGCAGCACACTTTGTATGCCATTTTAGAATTTGTTTAAAGGTTTTGTTTTGTTGACATGAATTACTATAATTTTTGAATGGAATATTATACGGAAATTCGACGTATCAGAAATTACAAAATTTCAAGAGATTTTAAAATTTTTGTTTGAAAGTCATTAGGTGAATATCAACTGAATATTGGAAATATAAATCTATCAGTCATCAATGCAAGCTTATTATTACAGGCACACACAATACACACACAAAGACACACACACACATCAAAGACACACACACACACATGTGTGTGTAAACAGGCACAAATATTTAATACTATGAGAGTCATCCCATTTTAAAATATTTATATATATATATATATATATATATATATATATATATCTCCATCAAAGACCCTGTTATTTTATCTATATACTCACTATTATTAGATAGGGATATCTCTATTTTCCGTTGCTACGTATGCTTTCAATACATCTTCAGCTTGTCACATTTTACAGGCGCACATTTATCTTTTTGTCTTTGATATTTCAATTGTCTTCGGATTCTAATGTATGTATGTTTTCTGAGCCTCAGCATCTATCTGTAGAAGCACATCCCCGTTTCTTCATTTCGTCTCTTCATCTGTGAGAAAACCGCATAAAATAAACTACCACCCAGCAGGATTAATATTATATATTTGGTCAACACACGTTTCTTTGTTTCCAAAGAATTGTCTTCTTTTTCTTAATCATTTTGTGTAGGTATTGTAAGTAATATATTTCAGATGGTCGTGTAATATTTTCCATCGTCTTTTTCAACACTTGCAAGAATGTTGATTTAGATATTTAAAATTCATAGATCGCATTTTGGGATGTTCCTCTTCCAAAACCCAATATGTTATGTTTGCTTATTTTTACTAACTTCTTATCCTTTGTAATATAGTTTCAACACTTATTACCCTGGGTAATATTATACACCAATTTCTAATGTCAAGCTAGTGCAATATTCGAATGGTGAGGATTCAATTCTGGTGGAAATGCTCGAGTAGTCAGAGGTGACTCCATTATTCAATACATTACTCTGGGCGATATAAAAGAGTAGACATCATGATTACTTACTAGAAGCTGTTTTCTATTTATTTAGTATTTTTTCTTTTAGCATTTCATGAGTTTCTGTTTTGTTACAGTCACTCTGTTTACTGTTTCCCTTTCATATCTGCCTTCTGAGGAAATAAAGTTACTTGGAGTACATTAGTTTACGACAGCGTCAAGATTTACCCGGCGGATCGAAACAGATACATTTTGTTAAGTACAAAATAGCCGTAAAGTTTACGGTAGAAGGTTTTGTGTATGTGTGTGTTTACCATTCTGTTACCGGCTACTTGGACGTTCGCATGAAAGTTACAAGAATCACTTCATATTTGATGATATAATTATTGATCTGCTACAACATGATTGGTTTTCATTTGCGAAACGCTTTATGCAAAACAGGTTTCCGTTTGTGGCACTTACGAATGTCCATTTTCCGCGGAATCCATGTCCAGTAAAGGACATACTCTCATCAGGATTGTTTGATGCTCAGAGCGCCAACATGATTGAAGAATTTTTCAAATAGAATGTAAACAGAGACGTAGTGAACGCACTTTACTTCATTCGATTGTCCTTCGCACAGTGGTTGATAATATTAAACGATAGTCATTGAAAAAAAATTAAAACCACCTTCTAATTATAATATCTTAAAGTAAAAACAATAACAACTTCTACAGAAGGTAGTGCAGGAAAGAGCGAAGAAAGAATTAAAAGCCGACTGCTCGAAGACAGAATGCATGGTTGTTGGCAGAAGTATAAATTTGGTTTGCGAATGGCATATCGGAGCTACCAAAAGTACAAATCTTTAAGTAACCAGTAAGTGCTTTAACAGAGGACGGGATGAGGGACACTGAAATCCGAAGGCGTATTGGGAGAGCCAAAGATGTATTCCAAAACTAAACAGATTACTCAGAAATAAAAAGACTTCGCTGGATAAATGGCAAATAGTACTAAACTGTTACGTGATATATGTCTTCCTGTATGGCAGTTACTGGTGAAAAATCTCCTCAAAGAGGAAGAGACTTGATGGAACAGAAATTTAGTTCTAGAAATAAGAAAACAGGAGTCACAGAGGAACACAATGCATAAAACAAATTGTGAGCTGGTGTAAATGGATAGCGGAAGAGGGTTTAGAACAAACAAAATGACAAATATATTAGGAGCTAAAACGGATAGAATGTCGTGGAGAGCAATGATCGTTTACGTCTTGAGGCAACACGGCGCACAAAGAATAAGGAAGTTAAAACAACAGCACACTAACCTGTAGTTTATGCAGTTCCATTTTTTTTTCTACAGTTGTTCCACATATTTTGCACCATTCATTGTTTTTCTTGGAGTCAAGTTCTACAAGGCGACTCAAATCATCTGGCTTGTTGGGTAATTCATTTTTGAATCATAGATTTTTTTCAGTTCTATTACTAGTGCATATTCTAAAGTTGCTTTTACGCAAAACGAACTATTGCAGAGTAGATTAATCTGAAAATATAACTTTGTTCTATTCTTCAGATTTCCAAGCTTTATCTTATTTAGCGCATGCCAGACGTTTGCATATCATAGCTGCAGTTAGACTTGGTTTGAATAATTTCATTTCAAACACTAATCATAGAAGATGTGACAGTCATAAAACTGGCATTTATAACATTTTAAAGAACTTATTGGGTATGTGTAACAATGTACTTCATCAAGTGGTTTATTATAGCACTTGGTATCCTTCAATGTCTTCTTCTCCACTTATCGTTAAATACCCCAGGATTTATTAAATTCACGAGAGCTGTTTTGCTACTACTAACTTTTACACTAATTTCACATTCAGAATATGTTTCATCCACTAGAACACAAATTTGGTCGATTTGTGTAGGCGAAAATGTGGATTTTCTCTATATATTCTAGGCTTAATCTACAAGAAAAATTCTATCGCAATGGCTGTTAATTTGATAATGACAAAAATTATTGACCATAAATCATGTGTGAATAATGCAATAGCAGAATTGTATGACATTATGCAATTTTATATGATAAAAGTTAAAGCAAGAAACAATTTGGTTACAGTTAATTGGTTTTAAACATTAGTTGATGATTGTATTGGTAAGCAACATTATTTCTTTCAAGATTATCCGAAATCATAATCTGCTTAACGTATTGGGCATATTTGTTAGATTGGCAAACTTGAGGAATATTTATGTCTTTGTTTTTTGGGTTTTTTTTTGTTTTGTTTTTTGTTTTTTTTTTGTTTTTTGCGACAATTGTTTTTGATCTACGCTGACTCTGAGTTAAACGTTAATCCACGATTTTGGGACTAATCTTTTTACAATTATTCTGTAGAAATGTCCTCCTGCAATTAAAAACTGGCCGATACAGAGTTAAAATCAAACAACTGCTCCATTCTTTATGTTTTCTTTGTTTCTATTTAACTTTCTTTTTCTAGACATTACCAGTATCCGTGTATTCGAAGTTCAAAAGAGGCTATTCTATTCCCATACACAGACAAATGGTTACTGAAGCATTTCTAGCAGTGAAGAATCTTTCGTCACTGCCAGATTTTATAGCTGTATAAAAAGCCGTCATGCATTGAGATTAATAAAAAATGTACAACATCTTATGCCCTATATTCAAGATACACGCATGTTAACATTTTTAAAAATTAACACATCACTTATAACAGAACATTCGATGTAAAACTTGAAAAGTTGTCTTACTTTCTTCCTAATGAACAATACAGCCGAAAAGAATTTTTCAAAACTTCATTAGATTCCCAAGAATAGAGCATAATAAAGTAAATGACGGCAGAACACAATTCAAGATAAAAATCCAAACTGGGGACAACAAAATAACAAAGAATCCCAGGGACAATAGTTTCAGAACATGTTTCAAGAGCGAATCTCATTGGGAAACGTTAGCCCTAGAACGTACAATGAGTCATTCTCCTGGAAGATAAAATTAGCCATGATAATGGAAAAAAAAAAGCGTTCGCTCAAATTAGTGAAAAAGAGTAGTTTAATTTTGGAGACGTTAAAATTAACAAAACATTCCTTGCCCCAATTACTATTAATTACTATTATTACAGCAGTAAATACTAGTTTCAACAGCACACAGTGATTTTAGAACTGATGCTATGTGGAGAGACGGTGATGAAAAATTGATGTCCAAGTATATCGCCCTATAAGGCATCTGCATTAAAAGAAAAAAGATCTGGGAGAGTAAACATTCAAGATAACTTTCATTTCTGATTTGAAATGAAAGATTAAATCTGCAATTTATGTAAAGATTACTAAAAAAATATAAAGAAGAATCTGAAATGTTATAGGTGCTGATCTGGTATCTCGGTTTCATTCACTTGCCCACCTCCATTACGTATACTACCTGTGCCTTTTCGTGGTTTTTATGAGCTTTCCTCTATGGCAACATTTTTTTTTATGAATCCAGGATTAGTACTAGACGGTTAGTCCTCGTCATTTTACAGTTGTAAGATGATGTGACGGTAAATTCTGTGTTAACATTTACTTCTCGCACTTCTCGTTTGTTGGAGACTCTTCTTGTTTAACATAAACTTTCAACTGGTGAAGAATACCGGCATACTAAACCCAGTCAATTATCTCTGAGATATCTAAAGATATAGCACGAGGTTTACCATTCTTATATAAAGCTTGATACATATTTTCAGCTAATCAAACTACAAACAGATGTTAACAATTGAAAAGAGTATAATTTTTTGACAAAAGCATAGTAAAGAACGATTTGGAGAGTGTAACATTCACAGGTTTCATCGAACTCGAAAGAATCTAGGGAGAAAAACGAGGAAGAGAAATAATTGGCTTCAGGTAACGGAACTCATAGCAAGTATTATTACAAGTATTACAAAGTTAAAGGTTTGATGAATGCGACTAATTATTAACTATTAAAATAACATTATACTGGAATATTTGGAGACCTATAAACATCTGTGTAGCCAAAAGCACTCACAAGCGTGTACAGATATATATATATATATATATATATATATATATATATATAATTAATATGAGAACAAATGGAGTATAATTGCACTGTATTTAACATTTAATTTAAAAGCAGTCTCAATACAGAGTAGAGTTAAATATACAAAATATTTTTTTTAAATTACGGTGAATTTAATTTTAGCCTAATTTTTCAAGTATTCTGCTTTTTGAAATTAAATTAATCGTTCGTTCGCTAGTAGTTTAACATCGCCTGATGAGACGCAGTTGTAGTGTTAAAACATAATTGCCATTAAGTAGCGATTTTAACCTGCTTCAATATCCTAAAATAATAATAATGATAATATATATATATATATATATATATATATATATATACATACACGCATCCTCACCGATAGTACGACCCTGACTTCAACGCATACGCAATCTTCAGGTTTATGGATTGACCGTTACGTCATTTGAATTTTTTTATATATATATATATATATATATATATATATATGGTTAGCGAAATGTTGGCTCAGTTATATATGATAACGGGATAATAGTTTTTTGTTGTTATTGTTTTTATATTTTAAAAATTATATTTATCAATTAGTCTAAACGGGATTTGAATATGTATGTAAGTCAAAAAATAGATAATTTTTGAGTTGTGAATGTCCATGATTTAATTAAAGGGAGATAACTACTTCTTATCGAGAAAGAAAAAAAAAAACAAACAATAAGTTATATTTAAAATAAATAGCAATTTATATTAAAAATAAACCATAATTTACATTAAAATTAATCTGAAACAACGTATTTAAGCATTTATTTATTTTTTATGTCCACATGTGACCATCAGTTCATTTCTCTTCTTTAATAAGTTACATCAATTCCCTTTTCCGTCATAAAAATTGGTTCTTTCTATAATATCCCAGCTAATAGAAGGGACACTACCAATATTCTTTAATCGCCAAAAATATTAGACAGCATGATATCATGTTTTCGGCTGTTGCATTTATTTTTTGAAAAATTTACTTTGTCTTTCTTGGAAATATATTTGTTTTAATAGAAAGTTGTTATGATAGAAAATGGATTTATATATGTTATTAACACAGCTATATTATAATATTATTTTTGTTACAATTTTTTAGTGTTGAAAAATGGTTGAAGTGATTATGAATTAAATTTAAGAAACTTCTTCCGATATTTGTTGGAACATTATAATTAAAAGATGGATTAAACTATATGATGTTGCGCTTACGGTGTTTTTATTTATGATTAACTTTGTTTGTTTTTTTCTAAATACTCTAAATTTATTTTATGATTGGTTAGTACTAAAACCTTTATTTAATTTTATACTTACTAAATATTTCATTGTTGCTATAGTTGATGGATAATCTAACTTGGATTGATTTATACAAATTATCGAGATTTTTGTGGTGGTGTTGGTGTGATTTTCTAATGATGTATCTATTATTATCCTCGATCCTTTGTATAAGATTTATAATAACAATTATTCAGGTCAAAGTTTACATGGAAACAGTATTGGTGATGGTAATATTTAGTTTGTGATCTTTAAAAATACGCATCCTTTCTCAATTGGCTTATATTTCTCGTTTTTTTTTTTTTACGGGAGAGAATTTCACGGTTATATCTGTAGAGTCCGGTGTCCTTAAAGTCAACAAAATAATAGAATTCCAACAAGTTCGCATGCTTGATATTGCTCTCTCTCCATATATATATATATATATATATATATATATATATATATATATATATGAGGGTAAACAAAAGCGATCCTATTATTGAATTAAATGGATCATGTGACCATGGGGAAACGTATTAGTAGAAAAAAGCATGACGGCTAAACGATCGCTATTTCTAATCTATCCTCTATTACTATTCGGATCGCTATCTTTACTCTATCCCCTTTTCTATATGGACAGCTATTCTCTAATCTATTCCCTATACTATTTGTCTATTCAGATCACTATACGGATTATTTTCGAGCGAGTATTTTCGAGCAAGTACTATTAGTGCGATTGGTATTCGAATGCGTCTGACACTAGCGTTGATCAGCAGTGTTACTATAGTTGTATCTGCGATTACAAAGTCTCTACTCCAACGAGCATTACGAAAGTGACGAGTAATTTTGACATCACAAAAGTTTCAACAGTTGTTCGTTGACATCACAAAAATATCATAGAGATATGTTTTAAATGTTCCTCTGGTAGATCTAGCAGAAAATGAATGTTAAAATGATATCATTTGCTTACAGCATCAAGAGGAAGAAGCTGAGGATGACACAAGAATTACGATTTCATATTGCTTTTTAGCCCTCTTTTCTTCCTAAGGAAGTGTTCCTGTTTAGTACTACTTTGTTAAGCTTTTGAAATGCAACTTTCGCTAATTCAATCTGCATTAGGATTTCGGTCTCTCATTTTCCCTCTTGTGTTAAAAATCTTCCTAGCTATTTAAATTGATGTACTTGATTGTTGTTGAGATCTCCAATACTGTGTTCTCATCTTTCTCTCTTTTTACTGTTGATGACTTGTCCTTTTTACTCCCTTTTCTTGTAATACCTTGTCTAAAATGTAATGTCGTCTTCTTTTTTGTCTGCCATCAACACATTGCTATCTACATGTCATATGTTTAAGATTACGTTCAACAATAATATGTCCTGGTAGTGTATCTATAGCCATTGAGATAGTCACGTTGTAGAGCTTAAACAAGTATAGAAAGACGACAGTATATATTTCCCTAGAAAGGGACATATATACTAAAGACATAGGAGAGATAATGTGTCAATAGCAAGCTAACCTAAGGGAACCCAATTCCTTTCTTCTAAAATGTTTGCCACTTTAAGAAAATAGATCTTAATCACCACTTATATTTAACCTATGTGGCTTGAGAAGAGATAGGATCATATTTTAAATAATGTTTTCATGGGAAAGTGAAAGTAACAGACTCGATCAGATTTCGAACTCAACTCAGTGATTTCTACTTTTGAAACACTAAAGATTACACTATTGAGTAGGTTTGTAAGAATTTCTATTTTAGCAGATCTTCACCTTTAAAATGGCCTCGATTCTTGATACGGACTAAGTGTGCCATACTTCATTTATGTACAGCAATAAATTGTAATCACGTGGAACATAGCCCTCAATGAACTAGTAATAAGCAATGAGACTATTATACGAAACATACCTGTATGAAAGCTTCCGGGAATTCTTAGATAAAACAAACAAAATCTAAGTTCCCGCATAGGTTATGGTGCGTAACTTAGATGTGGCACAAGGCCGAAAACATGGATCACACAGTGAGGGTCGAACTCACTACTCAGTTCTAGCGAGTCAAGCTTGGTATCTATTGCACCATGTCGAGGTACCCAGATCCTGCATTGAGTATGTTTTGCTAGGCTAACCCTCTAATAATTAATCATCCATTGATGCCCTATATGCCATTTTACTAAATAGTATGACTATTAACTGGGTTGCTCGTTGAAAAGCTCAAGAATGCAGTTTACTTTTATCGAATCATAGTAGTAAAATCTGATAAAAGCAAGTGATTTCTTCCCTAATCCCCAGATTTGACAAAACCCATAATCACAATAGACAAGTCAGCACATGTCTGAATGCCAATGCATTCCCGTTATAAGGAAAAGGATAGACGTGAATATGGAGATGAGGCTTCTGCTCCGAATGAAACTATTGCGAGTCCGGACGCCATGTCACAGGAGGTGATTTGAAATCCGCATCCACCTTTTCCCTTTCCGTAATTCCCCCTTTTGATGTTTTCTTTTCTTTTTTATTTGACGTCTTTGCAAAAATATTCGTTGTTCGTTTTATTTTATTTTTTGACTGTATGACATTTTTTTATCTTTTTGTCGATATGTTCATCTCACAGTAAAGGAAGTATTGCAGTTGTTGATGCTGATCAGGTGCAGAGACTTAGCCTTGACCTGCACTTTGAAATAAATGAGCCTTTATTCGGTGATGCATTTAAACATATTCTTGTCACGTGGAAGGAACCAGGAAGGCATGTGATATTGACCGGGTTCTCTCATTCATATGATAAATTCTTTTCATGAATTATGAATAGGCAAAAAGATAACTGCTATTATTTAAGCAATAATTCTAATGGTTGATGACAAGCAGATTAATTAATTAATGAGTAACACGTCTTTCATAATCTATTAAATTACTATTATACTAATTTTTAGGATACGAAAAATAAATTCGAATTTACTTCTTTCACATTAACAAGATGCAAAAACGTATTTGTAAAATTTGTAAAACGGATTTAATGAGTTTAGGAAAGCATCAAAATCGAATTAGAAGCAAGATAGATATTTTCCCAGGATGAGAAAAGATAATTCTAAGGGTTAGAAGAATAGCGTGTAATTAAATTCAGATGAAAAAAGAAATTCAATTACAGTGTAGAAATGAAAATGATTGGATATTTTCCTTTAAGTGAGTTAAATAGAAAATAATGTGAGGTTCTTTCTGTTAATCGGGCAATTTTCAATCAATTCTAGTTTCCTGAACTATTTTAAGAAAAAAACATCTGAAACGGAAGCAATTATGCAGGGATAGACCGGAACTTCGATTTAAATATCAGAGATATGTTGGTTTAATTTTCAGAGAATTTATCGTAAAAATAATGACAATTTCTTTTAGAATGTCGTTATATATATCTTTTTACATTATCTGCGGCTCCACACATGATTTTTATAAATGATTTCATGGTAATTGTTCGGATTAGGTATTCATTATGGTACCTAGATTTATGATTTTAATAGCAGTACTTAACTGGCGTCGAGATCTCATCAATTTACAGTTGAGCCGGCTATTCTATACTAATAGTTTATTTTCTCGCTCATGAAAATCTTTTCCGGGTCAATGCTTTCCAGGCAACTTTAATCTTCAAAAATTTAAATGCAATGCCAACCTCTATCTACTGTCGTCCTGATTCCTCGTCGGGCTTCGGCTCATTAGTAAATTTTCTCTTCGTCTTAGTTGTTTAATGCCTTGCATGGTGTTTAAGTGTATTAATCTATTAATACGCACATACATATATATATGTATATATATATATATATATATATATATATGGCTACATCTACGCAGTCTAGTACCGCGCTTAAATCTATAAAGTCAAGGTACCATAGTGGAGAGCTCATCCGAACATGAAAGCATGTATCGAAATTATACAGTCATGCAACCGTACGGTGGTCGGAATGCAACCGAAGCTGAACCACAGGATTAAGACTCCATAATGTTGGTGATTATTATTTGGATATTATCAAGGAGTTCAAGGTAAATAACAGGAGCAGTGGACCATATGTGACATGAATATCCTAAGCATGGACAAACGCTAGAATTATAGATATGTACGATAGATTCTAGAGAGAAAAATTTTATCCCACGACCCAGTGAAAAACAATCCTTAGAATACGACCTATCAATGGATTCATTATAGACATTTTTGCTTCATGTCAGCTCAGAAAGATTGCCCGCGAATCCGCAACGAGTCGCTTTCTTCGTGGTCAGCATCCACAATGCTGGTGGAAGGTCTTTACTGAAATTTAAAAACGAAGAACAAGGATGGAACCCTGGGGTACAATCTCACTCGTACGAAAGATCTAGACGATTGGCCGTTACGGAGAATATTCATTTCATGATTTGATAGGAAATAGGAGATCAATTCAATAACTTTTTCCGGAACTATCGAAACGGAACTATGTGGAGAAAAACTGTGTGCGAAATCCTGTCGAAGGTTGTTTTTTTTTATCTATATGAGGCGGCACGGTGGAGTAAAGGATAGTGGCTCGGATTTTGGAATCGGAGAGTCGAGTTCGAATTCCACTCGAATCCATTGCATTTGGGAAAATGTATGAGCAAACAGCAGAACTGATTGTGTAGACGGCAACCGGTGTAAGAGATGTATAACTTTGAATGCAAAAACTGCGGAAGGTCGTTTGAGAATCTTGTGGCATCTCTGATCAAAAATTGTGGTTGGTTCTACACAGTCTTTACCAGTATAATCAGATCATATGTGCAGGTGTCTGACTGTCTGTTCCTAGGAAAATAAACACGACGACGGAAAGTGCGGTATATATATATATATATATATATATATATATATATATATATATATATATATATATATTTGGTTGGATAGATGTGAGTTTATTATAAACTCAGATCTATCCAACCAAATATGTTAGCTCTATCTCTGATATTGAGCGCTTTTAATAATAAGTACCGCGCATATAATATATAAATAATTATACATACATATATATATATATATATTTATATTTATATACACTTTTCACACACACACACACACACACACATTTATATATATATATATATATATGTATATATATATATATATATATATATATATTTATATTATCTGTGAGTTCATATTTATTGTAGAATATTGACAAGCTTCATGAATATTACTTATTTTATTAATTACAGATTAAACCACATAATTTCATATTTAATTTCTATCAAGGCAACAACGAGTAATTTAACACTCAATGTAAAATTCCTACCAGGTATGCTTCTTCGACATCATTTTCACTATGGTCATGTTATATGAATCTGCTGCGTAGAATGCTTTTCTCTTGAACAAACTCCCAAGATTTTCTCCCGTGGTTTATTATAAACATCCCATGCTGAATGCAACATTTGTTCACTGTGACTTTCTAGATAAATCTCACAAAAATGTATCCTGCAGCATTATATATCTACTATTGACTTATGCATTACATACACCAGCCGTGTCTGATCTGTTACTTATATGTATCGAGATATTCTTTGGAAAATCCAAAGAAGAATTTTAAACACAATTTGGTACGTCTCAACGGAGATTATCTGTGTCAGGTTTACAAATATTTTCTCAGCAATTCTTCTGATGACATTTTTTTCTTTATTAACTCGACTTCACGAATTTTATCACAGTACTAGATTGGCAACTAGGACTCATGGTTTTAGAACTTTTTTCGGTTTATTTCACGTTCTGAAAGCTCTTGCGTTTTGCTGGTTTTATATCATCACTTTGGGCGAAATGAGTTTCTTCTTCGAATTCAGTAATGTTTACTTTATTTAACATTTCATTTACTTTTGGTATTTTTCTCAATATGCAATAAACGGTGTGGTCGTAATAAAAGGCGTATTCGGAAAACAATTTAAAAGTCAAAAATTTCAAAATTATTAAGCGGAAGGATTTCATGTTGCTTGGTTGGATTGAGAAATTTCCTAAAAATTAAATATAAGTACACTCTTCGTCTATTTGCCATCGATGCATAGATTATGATATTTTCTCTGAAATGATACAGAAGTTAATAGGCTTTATTACGTCAGTAATATAGTAAATACTGCCTATAAAAAAGTAATATGTCAAGTAAGCGTTACTGATAGACTTGTTAATGAATTTTTTATTCATATAATATTCGGGATACTTCTTCAGAGATGTTTGCTTGAAGAATGCTGCTGGTGTGAAATTTTAAATAATATTTAAAATTAAATAAAATTAGAACTAGTTTCTATATTTTGTCACGTATTTTATTCACATTTAATAGATAGGGAAACAAAAATTATTAAATTGTCTCTTTAAACAAACCAGGAAACTTAAGTTCGATTATCTGAAATATTATAGTGATTAAAATAATATAATTATTTGAATCTTTTTCTGTTTTTAAGAAAATTAAATCGCTGAAGATTTTGAATTTATAATTCTGTGACTGAAATAATTTGTCAGATATTTTAAACTTATCTTTTCGTCTATTGGATACCGTCTTCCATGCTCTGTTTCAATTGAATGTTTAAATCTGATAAAATAATTATTGGAGGCAATTATTAGCGGTTCGGATTAAAGAATCGGAGAGCCGGGTTCGAATTCTCATTGACTTCACTAGATTTACTTAAATGCTATTAACCTTGGAAAATGTGTGAATCCATCTCGTCTTCTCCCAGTTATGGGTAGAATAACAGGACAGGCTCTTTTGTTTAGCCATAAATGTCAACCAGTCTAGGAGAAGGAAATTTTGAATTCATATCCCACCCCCTGCTTGATTGTAAATCATACTTCATTAGGCAAAGATTATAAGAAGGTAATTTTTTTTTTAAATCCTACGTCTAATAGGAGTGATATGGTAATCTCAACATCCTTGGTTCAAAGGGAACCGGTAAAAAATTACACTATTCTACCATGAATATCACCATGAATCACATTTGTGAAATGGAAGGCAGGGGTGACTGTAGCGGTGTAATGTGCTGACTGAATAAAATGAATGAAAGCAATTACATCTTTTCACAGAATCTTACACGTCCAGCGAGAAGTGCATTAACACTTCAAACCTCATCAAGTGTATGAGCAAGAGACATTGAGAACGCCAAACTGCATAATCTTTTCCTTAATCCGTAGAGGTATGAACTCAGAGCTGTGCTTCTCTTAGATGACCTGTCTTTCCAGGCTAACGAGTTCCGTCAAATCAATTCAAGGATTATCTATCATACTGTATATAGAGAGCAGGTATTGTGCTTGCTGGATGCATGATAGTATCTGAAAAAAACCTCATGTGCTCTATAAAATGTGTTGTTTTTTTAATTTTATTTTAACCTGGGTAAAAACTCATACAGAAGGTTGTGTAGCTAAGCTAGACGAAAGGTTTAAAGATCGACTGCAAGAAAACGGGATACATGGTTGGTAGCAAAAGGTTGATCACACAATGAAATGCACAGCTCGGAGATACCAAAAATAAACGATTATACAAAATTAAATATCTAGGAATAGTTTTAAAAAACCAAGCAATGTGCGACACTGAAATTTGAAGGTGCATTTGGATAACCAAAGATACATTATAAAATCTAAGCGGAGTATTATAAAACAGAAAAGACTGTGTTAGAAAAAAAAAGGAAAACTTTTACCTGAAATATGTCCTCCCAAAAGACAGTGAATGCTGTACATGATGAAGAAGATAACTGAAAAAGATGGACCTGATGGAAAAGATACTTGAAGCAACAGAAATGTCGTTCTACAGCAGGATGATGAGGGCAGGATGGGCCGAATATGAAGAAAAAGGAAACAAAAATGAAACTTACACTTAATATCAGGAAGAAAGTTGAAATTTCTAGGGCACATAATGAGAAAAGCGGGCTGGGATATATGATACTCAGAGGCTTTACAATGCTTATCTCATTCTCCAAGAACGCCGTAATTATACATGTTTTCCCTTCATTAATAAACAAACAATTTTAACATGCAGACCCAATATTTAAAAAAAAAGAACATCAGGTGCACATGTTCATTTAGCATTCACTCAGTTATGTCTCATGCGTGATAGACGCTTAGGCGATCATGTATCTTTCGATGCATGACTGACGAGGCAGATTTTTTTTCCGCAGTAGAATGCTATTTTTTTCTGTGGTAGACCATTTGATATCCAAGGCTATAGAATCCGGTCTGTCCTGCTATTTACCCATACCTGGAGGGATAAGTTGAGGATTTATACCTTTCCCAAGGATATTTGCACGTAAATGAATGTAATGGATTCGACTAAAATTTGAACTCGGCTCTCCGATTCTTCAAACCGATTCTCTATCCATTACTCCACTGTCCCACTTCAGCATTAGTAAAACGAATGAAAACAAAAAATATCATTTTCAGGCAATGTGTTTATTTATATGTATACCTTGTACTTTTCAGAAAATGTAGTCAATCTCATAGCTGAGAAAATGATTAACAAACAGAAAAATATTATTAGGTGTACTGGGCAGTTATGTAGTATCAGTACAACTATATGACATTAAACCTAAGACAGTATCCTCAGAGATGATGAATAGTTTTGAAGCAACAGAAATGTGGTTCTACAGGTGGATATTAATAGCATAGACCCAACATGTGAGTAATCACGAAGTTCTAGAAACAATAGTAACAAAAATGATTATATACTTAATATCAGGAAGTGGCAGTTGGTATTTCTAGGGCGCATAATGAGGAAAAGGGCTTTGAAAATGTGATACTCACCGGACAGTTTGAAAGTAAGCCAGACAGAGAAAATTAACGCGTTCTCTGGCGAACTTGAGGGAATGGATGGTGGAGTAGGATTTAGGAGAAATGACTAATAAGACGAGAGTCATTAACAGTTTAAAAGAACAGGAAATTGTAGAGAGCCATAATTGTCAAAGTCCTTAAGAGACACAGCACATAAATGATGATGTCATCTACTCTTTCGTAACTCTCTTTTAGAAGGATATTTTCCAAATTCAGACTACATCCATTTTCACTGAAGCGACATAATATGTCCGATTTGGGGTCTAGATTCGCGAATCTAGACCAAAATTCAAAACCAGGAATTACTCCCTGAATGAACTTGTCTTCAGAGGTGCAACCGCTCTCCCCATACTTAAATAATTGCTGGAACGTCAGGTTATTTAACTCATAGTTGGAGTGGATGGCCCTTGAATCTGAGATCATATGGCTTTTAACAGTGTTTGTTTTTGTGATGTTGGGGTATGATTTACCCACCTTAACAGAATCTGTTGGGAGAAACGGTTTAGTCGACGGACACTCAGGTTTTGAATTGAGAGTTCTTTTCTTAGACTGGTTGCTACTCAAGGCTGTAGAACACTATCTGTCTTGCTATTTACCTATATCTTGGAATCATACATACACACATATATATATATATATATATATATAATAATAATAATAATAATAAAAAGGCTTAAACACTAATATTCCATGGTCATAATTTATTCCATTGGAATCGTAAACACATCCTTACTCTGTCCTGGACATTGAGTTCTACCTGGATTCTATTCTCTTGGAATTTTTTTATTCAAAAAAATATATGTGTATGCATGTATGTATATATATCTATACATTTTGCATATGTTTGTGTATATTTACCACTAATATTATCTATCTATCTATCTATCTATATATATATATATATATATATATATATATATATATATATATATAAAAAAAGAAAGAGAAACCACAAAAGATGTTGGTTGTAATGTGGATTTTTCAAAAAAATATATTATGCTTTATTTTCCATAATTTGCTACACTAGTTTCCGGTCTCGCGACCTTCATCAGGCACAACTTGGAGATTTCCACATATTATTAAAAATAATTGTTTTTTTTTCTTATAGTTTTCGATGTTAAATATTCACGATATGAGACATTCTCTTTTTTTGTGTATTAATGACACAAATGTCTTCCTGAATTGGCAGTGAAAATGTTCTGCGTGAAGGGTTATAAAATAATTAAGACTCGTCCGAGAAATGGTGAAGGAGTTATCGGCATTTTTATCATTTAATGAACCCTGTGTGATCTTAGATCTATTCCCATTTTTTTGTTGTTTTTGTCAGCATGCGTATATATACTTATATTGCCTCTCCATACATGCACACTTTCTTATTACGCGGAATTAGCAAACACATTTGTATACATACACACATATATACACAAACGCACACATATACACTCACTTCCTATGCTGTGTAGTTTTCGCGTGTGTGCTGTGATCAGTTTTTTTTGTCAATTAACGCATATATATATATATATATATATATATATATATATATATATATAAGCATGCGTATGTATGCGAGTACTTCCTCTCTACATACACACACTGTCCTATTACAAGGAATCAGTTTACACACAAATACATACATACATATATGCGTACATACATATGCATATACTTCCTAAGTTACAAGCATTCAGTACACACACACACACACACACACACACACATGCTTACATACATACATACATACATACATACATATACATAGATGCATATACTTTCTAAGTTGTGTGGAGTTTGCACGCATGACCGTGCCTAGTCCATATTTTTTTTCAATATGTGTATATATATTTGTGTTCCACAAGCACCCGCATGTGAGCTTTTGTGGATGCATGCTAGTGGTTTGATCACTGTATTTGGCCATTATGTGTGCATGTTGTTTGGTATGATCTACTTAGTTCTGTTTTTTTTATATATATATATATATATATATATATATATATATATAATTAGAGAGGTGGTGATGTTAGAGCGAACAATAAGCATTGAAAATTAATAATAACAGTATATTTGTAATTGAAATTTTCCGGGAAATTTATTGGATTCTTCAACGCACACTTCGTTAGTATTATCACAATTATTCATTATCGCTGTTATCAGTGGAATTCATAGCGACAACACCAATTCTCATCTCTTTATTCCTATTAGCATATTTATTAAGATTATTTGTTTCTTAATTCTTGCCTACTCTGGTCAGTAAAGGTTTTTTTGTTTGTTGTTTTGTTTGTTTGTTTTTTTTTTTTTGTTTTTTTTTAACCAAGAATTAAATATGTGTCCTTTGGCAGTATTTGTTATCAAAAAAGTTAAAAAGATTAACGTGACATCCACTGAATTTCACATTATTATATTCCTGATTTGGTTATTAAAACGATGTTAGATAAAAAATAAATATTCATTTTCTTCTGTTTTTTTAATATCAATTTCCTGCTGTTTTTATTCGGCCAAAAATAAAGTAAAATTATATTTTATTCAATTATGCATTCACCATTATTTACAAAGACATGCTGCCACTTATCAGCCGACTCTTCGATACGTTTTTGATTTAAATTTCATGTAAAAAATTCTCTTCTAAACATTGGATATCATCAAAGAGTGTTTGTCCCTTGACAAAAGTTTTCTAGCGTTCAAAAAATATAATAAGCGGTTGGTACAAGGGCAGCCTTTATGGCGACTGAAGTAGAATAGACAATTTTGCAAATATTATTTTGTTCTTATTCATACATTATTCAAAATAGCGTTGTCATGAAGGAAAACAACATTTTTCCATTAATGAAACGCCGTACAAAATCGATGGTATATTTGTTTACTCTGTATTGTAAACATCACTCATGTTTAGTTAGGATCATACATTCGTTATTACAATTGGTTCCCAAAATACAAATGAATAACGTATGAAATTAAGAGTTTACATACTGAATAAATATTAAGATGACAGAAGAAATCTTTTGATTGACGCGAAGAAATGTTATTTTTGATAACGAAAAATGTATTCCCTACAAAAATCCGGAAAGTGATATTTAATATCTTTCACAGGCAACATTACACATGCAAAAGAATTTGAGGTTTTAAATATTATTCACTCTATCTTCATGAGACACTACCTATTTGGTCGAACGTGCTAACGTATTTGACAAATTGAATAGAAATAAAACAAGAGTCAGTCTTCTTTGATTTAATTAATGACGGAAATTTATAGAATCTGTGGTAATATAATTTCATTCAATATATAAGAAGGCGAAGGAAATATATCAATAAACCCATTTTCTAAAAATAGCCTCTTAAACTTTACGTAATTTATTTAATGTTTTGGAATACCGTTTCTTGTGTTCAACAAGAAAAAAAGTTTGCTAATCCCCAGTTCTGTTGTATTAAAAGAAAGCATATACCAAAGGATTGTCCGACAACTGTTATCGCCTTTTCACCTACAAGTTTGTAAATATTTATATAGTTGTTATGATGTTGATTTGGGGTTAGTAGAGACAAACGCCAAATAACACGTAACAATAAAAAGTGTTTTAATAGGTTGGTAAAAAGGTACAGAAATCGCCTGAGTAGTCAATAACTAGCTCAGCTGAGAATTTCTCTGTCTATCTGTCTTAGTATTTATCGATCCACCCACGAGGACTGAATATGGCACAAGGCCGGTTTAATGTATATCTCCGAGCCCGGAGGCTCGGCCAAAAATATAGCCTTTTGAACCCGCCTAGACGGGGGTTCAGGCCCCTGTCTACCTCCCCGGACGAAACCTTACCCTTCGGCAAAGCTTCGTCCGGGTTCCTCTCTGCTAACGCAGAGAGTTCAGCAGACGTCGCTTACAGTCAAAGACTGTATCACGAATCAGCTAGACTCGGAGGTCTTACCCTCTCTGTCTATCTGTCTTCCCCATGTCAACTGACATGCCACTATTTAAAGTCTTTGTTCACAGACGCAGACAAGTTCATCTTCAAGAGGGGTGGTAGGTTTCCGACACAACATTAGTTTAAATTTATTTACATTGTTCGGATTGTTGTCCACATCTTTGTAACGATATACGCGACTTATCGGGCATTGTACGCCCCGACCTTAATTTCTAACCGAACCCTTTATTTCGTCGACCGGTGTAGATCGTTCTAGCTTTACGTGCCATACTTCTTCCGGATGTCTAAGTTACATCCCTTTAACTCAACTTTCCAAGTGTTTGATGCCCACTGTCGTAGCCAGGTACTCAACTCGCAATTCTTTCGGTCAAGTCACTGCATTCAACCAACTGTTTTATCCACTGAGCCATATGATAAAATGGTTTCAGTTCGAAATTCCAATCACCTGAAGAAGGTCGGAGTGTTGACCGATTGAAACGTCTTGAATATGGCAACAGTGATCAGGACAACAATCCGAACAATGAAAATATAATTATTTACAATACCTCATTTCAGAAATATAACAATTCTAGAGACCTATGTAATTTATGAAGTAGCAACTGGGAAGTGATGTCCAAGGGGACTACATTGCTGACGATTACCCGACGTCAAGATAACCACGCATAGATTTTTCCATATTAAATAAGGTCATATATCACGACGAGAAGGTGTATAAACACTCCAGTGATGAAACGACGGATTTGAACAAGATTTTATATATTCCCTTTTTAGAATTGTTTATTCGATTAGAGTTCTGTCTTTTGACTAAATTCTTTGGGTTTTTTTCTAAAAAGGTACTAGAAATGAAAAAAAGAAATGTTTCTCCCTTAAACGTTTCTAAATTCTATTTCTGTCTTTCTTTTGTTCCACCAGTTCTTATTGATTTCCTAATTTTTACCTGGTGCTCAGCGTAAAAAATATATACGTTCTAGATTTTATTTTTTTCTGTCTCTCTGCTGGAATCGAGTAGAAATTCCAAAGTAACATGAAAACAATCATTGTTTTCTCGGCCACCCGTAGTGATATCAGATGTTGTGCACTTTAATTTCCTACAGTGAGTTTTCTTCCATTTTCTTTTTTTTTTCTTTTTGTCAGTTACTTCTATGCAAAAATTGTTTCACATATAAGATATAAGTCGATTTAATCGTAGCATGGAACACTCTCATTTAGTAGCGATTAGCTGCAGGGATTTTTAAACATCTGATGTGAAGGTTTTCCTGTCTCCCTGTTTATAGCTTATGCTAAAATATACATTTCCTTCGACTTCATGAATTTGAGTGTAGGTACTAGATTGTCAGGTTAGTTCTGCTTATTTTAATATTGAAATTGTTAAATAAAACCTTAAGTTATGTTCTTAAAATATCTTCTCACGGTCATATCGATTATCGAACACTCCTATATTTTCTTCCTTTCGTATCACACAATTATTTTAACATCGTCTCCTAAATAAAGTTATTCAGATTCTTTCACTCTCATTAATCTTATTGCATATTAGTGGCTTTATCGCCTTCCTAGAGCGAAATCATTAGAATTATATATATATATATATGTGTGTGTGTGTGTGTGTGTGTGTATATATATATATATATATATATATATATATATACACACACACACACAGACACACACACATGTATTTCTAAGAGGATAAAATCCAGATAGTGCTCGATGTACAACACAGAGTAAGAATACAATATGTGTGTGTTTGTGCGTGTTGTGTGTATATGTACATTATATATATATATATATATATATATATATATATATATATATATATACACACATATATATACATATATATATATATATATATATATATATATATGTGTGTGTGTGTGTAGGGGTGTATGAGAGTAAACATGTGTATGTGCTACTGTGTACGAATTCGTACAATGAATGCATATCTGTGCAGTGACGTATTCTGTTTTTTTTTTTTAAATCACGAAATAGCTAATTTTTTATGAAATGTTTCGTAGGTAATTAATCTTAAGAGGATCAACATGTGTATGATGTTTCAGATGTAAACATAGGAATCTAGGAGTCGGTACTACATGGTAACTGACATTTGCTCACCTCAAGCGAACATTTGCTTCTTTCGCGAACTCCATTTGTAGGTCACTGTGGGATTATGGAAAAGTAGGAGGGAAAAAATGGTTTCTGCCATTTATTCTGTTTAGGGCTATTACTTTAGATTATTTAAACATATGACCTTTGGTAAGCTTATTTATTTCCTTTTTCTTTCCATTTCCTCAGTGAATCTCGCATTTGCCTCTATAGAGAGTTTGCACGAGTAGTGGATACACTTAATCTGATGATTGCTTGAGGCTTCAAACTGATAGAATGTCTTGTTAATACCAGTTACCTCTTTATTCATAGTTGTGTTTCTTCACTACACACTGGGCCAAACTTTGCTTTTGCTGTAACTCGGTTAGATAGATTTGGTTTATATTGTCAGAGCTAAAAACGTGATTTGACATTAACTACAGAAATATTCCTATGCACAGCCTATTTTTATTTCTTTGCAAAATTGAGAAAAAGTGATGAAGACTTATCGAATTCTTAGTGAAAAATGATGATATTTTTATGCAAATGTTTCGAAAACAAATTGGTAAATGTGTTAACTGAATTGCTAATTTTTTTCTGATACTAGATGCTGCTACTTTCCAGATATTTTTTTACTTTCAACTGTAAATTAGAATCAACTTTAAAACCATTTCTTATGAGTACTTCGTCAATGATTGTGATGACATCACTGCAATTATATTTGTTAAATTTAGTATCAGGATTGGACGTCATTGTTTATTTCCTTAAACAAAGAAAACCTATTCCATACCTGAAAGATCGAGAAGCCTTCTTTATACAGTATTTCTGTAAAGCGATTTATCATTAGGTAAATGTATTTTTACAAAGATAACTCGCGAACCCTTCTCTTGTGATTAATGATTTTAGTTATTTCCATATGCGGATAGCCTGCAGTTAGTATCTGGGGTCTCTTAGGCTGAGGTCAGTGGGCTGTATCGGTTGTGTCACTGCATCCGTCTTCACCTGTTTTTTTTTTTTTTTTTTTTTTTTTCAATACACCGAAATCTCATTCAAACTCGAACAATCCTACTTTCAACCAAGAGAAATATTCTGAAGTATTAAATAGCACAACGCATATGCTCAGTATTGGCTAATTATATTTTCCCCAGGAGTTATATATAGTTGAGTACTTGCGAATGACGGAGAGAGTGAAGTGAGTGAAAGAAACTCTTTAATCCTATCAGAGGCATATAGTACGAGGCAAAAGACTTTCGATTATAAAAAAAACAACCCTTTTGACACACAGATACAGCCTTCTTGTTAAATCCTGATTCGTCAATCCGAAGAGCAATGAAAGAGCATCACCATTTTTTTTCTTTTGTGATGGACATCTGACTCTCAACTGATTCTATCAAATATATCTTAAATCAAAAATAAGATGTATTTCCAACAACCTGTATGGCTGGATTTTATTTAGAAAAAAAATATTTTTCTAATTAATACATAACCATAACGTTTATATTAAATAAACAGTGTTACACGTATGCCAGTATTTTGAATTGTTATTGCAATAATATTTTCAAAATTTGAATGGTCCAAAGGATGAAAAATACACATATATTTCACAAATGTAATATTTATTACGGAATAAAATTCTACGATTTTCACGCTGGAGATATTATTTTACTTAAGAAGTTTAATAAAATAAATGATTAATTTAAGGTTTTTAAAATTTGTATCCTTGCAGCAAGATATCAGTTTTAAATACGAAAAGGCGAGTATAAGGACCGTATGATTTAAACAAAGCTCACTTGTATTTTAAGAACAATAACAAATATGCTGTACTTCATTACTGCAGCGAATGTCGGACAGTCTCCTCAAAGATGAAGAGACTAGAGACGACGGAGATGTTGTTCTAGAGAAGGATTCTGAGGATACCATGGACCGAGCATATGAGCAATGATGGGGTCTTAGAGAGGATACAAACATCAAGAAGGCTTATACTTAACATCCAGAAGAGACATGAAGTTCCTGGGACACATAATGATGAAGAAGGTCCTGGAGAATCTGATACTCGCGGGTCGAATAGAGGGAAGGTCAGACAAAGGAAAACAACGCATGACATACTTAGCAGGCTTAAGCAAGTGGATGACAGAACGTGATCTGGGGGAGGTAGCAGAGGAAAGGAACTTGTCAAGAGCTGCAATGGATAGGGGGTGGGGGTGGAGAGCCATGATCGCCTACGCCCTAAAAGGACATGACACATAAAAAGAAAAGAATGGATATTCCTAAATAGCATTTAAACAATCTTTTTTGTAGGTGTTCTTAGCATTATTTTATGTAATATAATGATCATGAAAATAAAATACATTTACAGTAAATTATATCAATAAAACAAGATTCTAAGCAATAATTAGAATTATATTTTATCGTTTTCTTTTAATATTTTGAGTCATTGAAAGAAAAGAAACACTGATTTCCAAGTCTGATTTTTAAATCTCTTTCTACTTCAAAAGTTATTTTAATTGTTTGCATTTGCTTGGAAATACGTTTGAAGTAAATTCACATGAGCAAGAAACAAGGAACCTTATACTGTTCGTGGAGAACAACATACGGTTCCTGGTTTCTTATGGGAGCCAAAAATTACATTTTGATATCTTTTTCAATCTTACTTTCATCTACTTTCTCTTTCTACGTTTCGTTCTCTTTTGAGTAAATATCTTTTCTTTAAATTTTATTATAGATAAATAACAAAGTACATAATTTCTATCTTAGTTATTTTTCGATTAATATTGGTTTCATATATCCACCAAAATTACCAAAACAAAATTCTAAGCCAGAGACTGAAGTGACACATTTAAAATATTAAATATTGTCATCTAATATGAAAGAAAATCATGATCGGATATAATGCGTACATTAAAAATAAATTAAGTGTTCTCTCTAATATATATATATATATATATATATATATATATTCGACTCATCGTATTCGACGTATGAGGTTCAAGCAGCTCAGTTCCTAGGAACCGACAGTCAGGCACCAGCAACGTTTATTAGATTATAGTGGTGAAGGATTTGTGCAGAACCATCCAAACTTTTTGAAGTGGCGAATACGGAAAACTGGTGAACTACGTGCCACAATGTCCATAAACGACTCTCCGCATGTTTGAAATTAAAAGTTCTCCTTCTCTTACACCATTTGCCATATAAAGCTATAGAACCAATAGCTGGAGGGAGGAAAAGAGGATTCATAATTTCCCGAGTGTATTAGCATGTAAATATATGTAATGGATTCGACTGGAATTCGAACTCTGTCCAAACCACTATCCATTACTCTACCGTGCCTCTCTCTCTGTAAATATATATATATATATATATATATATATATATATATATATATATATATATATAGATAATAGCAATTGTACAGAGGACATATATATTTATTATATGTTTTCAACTGAAAATAAATGCATGTTGATTGAACGTTTAATAAAATATACTTTGCTTAGATATCTCTTCTATATTTGTTTGATTATGCAATTTACTTATAACTGTACATGCAATATTTACTCATATTTAGAGAACATGCATATGCATACAAATATATATATATATATATATATATATATATATATATATATATACGCAACTCTCATCGTCATATATAGAAGCCTAAAAGATCCTACAGTTACACTATATAAGGGAAAGTATGATAGTTTAAATCACGTGATTGACTTCGAGTATTCTTCATAAAGTTAGATCCGAGTATTTGCTGAATTTTTCTTTGACATATTAAGAATAAATTCCGAAATAATTGTGATGCTTGTGCATTTGTTCAGATTATATGCATGTTTTTTTGCTTTTCACCATTAACGTTACTTCATAGACAATATCAAGAAAAGTCTATTTCTTTTTCTTAATCGGTTTATTAATCGAGGATAAAACTTAGTAGCATCGATTGTAGGAGATAAAGGTAGCAAGAACTTCAAGGGTACACATGCCCACTCGTTGATTTAGTATTCCGCTAGGTGTGGGTTAGACTCTCTAAGGAATCCTGCATGCAGAAAGAGAGAGGACGCTTGAAAAGATTTGCAGCTTTCTGTTGATCTCATGACGATTTTAACTTATATCCCAAATTAAAACCAGGCAAAACATCGCTGTCAGAATTCAAAGCACTTGTAATATTCTTACCAATCGCTCAGCATTCTGCTATAACCTCTCAATCCTGTAGCAATTTTATAACAACCTCTCGAAGATCTAAACTGATTAACTGTTAAGCATCCAGGTCAAAACCTAGTAAAATTTGTTAAAATGTGAATGTGTAATCAATTACTCAACGAGAAAAAGAAATTCTATAACGTAGGTAATATTTCTGAGCTGCCATTTTATAAAAACGTATACGTCTTCATTGCTTGTATGCTATGTATATAGAAAAGTTGCATTAAATTTAGAAAGTCGTTTTTAATCTCAAGCTCAGAAGTTTGACATTTACATAGCAACGGTTAATTAAAATTGATTCGCGCTGATGAATTCCAATTCCTTCTTAAAAATAA
>CAHIKZ030001219.1:462500-495000 GCA_903632075.3 Acanthosepion pharaonis
TGACTTTTTGATTATTTCTATTATCGGATTTTCAAGTGGGCATTTCTAAGTAATATTTTCATATTTTGTTTTTTTAAATTATAGAAAGATATTTCCTAATTATCATCAACGATATTCCCTGAGGTCATCAGTTATCAACTCTTCTCTGCTGATGTCTATTTACACATGTTTTAATAGTATGTCTGATTGTTTTGAAGAATTAAAATTTCTAGAAAAAATAAATTAGCTACAATCTATTGTTAACTGAGAGAAGGAATGGTTTATTAACTAAACAGCTCTCATTTAATCGTTTGATAGAACCCGCTTTGACTTCAGGCGGAGGCGCTCATTCCGCCTTCTCATTCTAACTTTTTCTGTTGACATGAAATGGAAAAAATTATATTGAATTCTTTGACAGGTCTGCTTTTAGGAAATGCTGTTCACTGTATCGTGTTAGACAATTTCTATCGCTAGAATCTATGTCGAATATTTATAAGTATATCATTCGTCCTTGCTGTAAATATTGTTACCGCTTCTGGTCTGGTGATCCTGCTATATATCTAGCAATTCTTAATAAAATACAAAGAAGTAGGTGCAACGTTATTGTTCCTGACTTAGAATCTCGTCTTCAGTCAAATTCCGACAACCGTAACGTAGCTTCCTTCTGTCTTTTCTTGAATAATTCCTCGATAATTCTTTTAATGAAATGTCATCTATGATAACTAGATTATCAATTTAAGCATAGTACCAGAGAGGCATAAAGTTCCCATAATTTTACAGTTAAAATGGCTAAATGTAGCCGTAAGTTTTATACCAATACTTCTATCGTGCCTGCTGAACTTTCTGCTGGATTCTGATTTCCCATCGAATTTGCATTTAAACTTTTGAAGATCAATACCAATCGTTAAATTCTGTTTTCTTAATTTCTGTTCTTCTATTGTTAACTCTCCTTAACAGTGTTTTGTTTCATCTCATCTAATAATGCTCAGAAACCACTTGCGTCTTAGCAACTTTATTGTTATTCTTGGGGTGAAATGATTAAAATAAAAAAGATAGGTAGATAATGGTATCCACTTCCGCTAATTCTTAACGTAGATATACATGTTCATGCTACACAAACATGAATGTCTTTGCCATTTCACAATGAATCATTGCAAATTGAAGCATAAATCTCAATATATAAACACGTGTTGTTGTACCTCTGTTGATACGAGATTCCCCCGAAAATTAATTGTGAAAATTGCCGTTGACCTATTTTCATGACCTCTATCAGACATTATTTTAAAATCGATAATCTTTTTGCTTGCATATATATATTTATCTGTTTTACGGATGACGGATAGACAGTCAATTTGAGTCCATTATAATGTAAAGATATCTTAAACTCTCTGGAGAGAACATTAATATACTCTGCATTGAAGCCAATTTTGTCAATAAAAATGTTCCTTTTCAATACGTATTTCTTCATGCCTATGGCTGAAATAGACAATAGAATTTATTTGCTATTTTCAGTAGGGCTGAATGTAAGTTTTAGGATGTTCTGTTTATTAGTTAACCAAAGGAAGGTACAGTAGGATAATATATCTCACTCTGGTCATTATTTTCTATCTATCCACCTCATTATTTTCATTTTTATCTATCTATCTATCTATCTATCTATCTATCTATCTATCTATCTATCTATCTATCTCATGCCATTCATATGTATATTTTCCTCTTTATATATATTATTCTCTTCATATTTCCTGTATATCTATCATATTAAGTTACTATTTGTCTCAATCTATCTCTCTTACTCATTAATTCCCTATTGTCTCACTTTATTTGTCTCATATAATATATATATATATATATATATATATATATATATATATATATATATATTAACTTTTGATTTATGTTGTATATTGCCATCTATCTTTCTGTCTATCTCTCTCTCTCTCTCTCTCTCTCTCTATATATATATATATATATATATATATATATATATATATACACACGTGTGTGTGTAAATGAATTATGTTTTTCTTTTTTCAAATGTCTGCCAACTTACCTTAACTATCGGCACCCTTTGATCCGCAGAATATTTGGCCGCATAGTAGAAAAATAATAGAATATATTAAATAATAATATATATTGCAATAACTATGCTTATAATCATTTAGAAATTTATATTTAAATGCTTTGATAACCTACAGAATTTATATAGATCAAACAGATATGAAGGTGGCGTGGACATTCTACGAGTAAATATATTCATTATGTATAAAATCAAGGTCGATATGCATTTGCATGACTGTTACTGTGTGTTCAATATATATATATATATATATATATATATATATATATATATATGTTCAGACTGATATGAAATATAGCGCTGGAACCGACTGGTTACATGGTTTGATTTCTGAACTGGGTTCGAATCTCATTATGGGCGTTTTTTGTCAGGTGAGGTTCTGATGTCATTTAATTATTGGAAAATGTCTGAAATGCATACAACTATTTGACGGAATCGTTGCGAGTGAAATGCTGTATACGGAACTGTTTAGAAACCGTCGGTTGCTGTACTTGCCCTTCAATAACTGTTTCGGCGTACTGCCCATGTTCTAAAAATTGTTCAAGCTAGATCATTTCCCAGAAATCGTTACTAAGGTCTGATCAGCATAGTTGCAGTAGTAAAAAACAGTGCAGGTGTCGGCAATACGGTCTGGGTAGTCATCCCTGCAGACAGTGGAGACCGGAAAAGAGCAATACTCGTTCATTATTATTCAGAAATGTTCTAGGTATTTATTAATTTCATAAACCCTTACCAATATACTAAATAATAGCTTAATCAAACTCTTCCCAGTACAAGAGAATGAATAGCAACTATTCTCGCCTCTACACTAGGAAAACTATTTTCTTTTAGATTTCTTTGATTTCAAGAATATAGCAGAGCAAACACATACAGATGTGCTAAACGGAGATAATCCCTAAAGATTCAATCAGGTAAAATAACAATTTACTGTTTTAGAGAATGTTTGCGTTTCGAATTAATAATTCTCTTGTTTGGAATTTACAAGTATTTCCTAGGAAATTTCATTCTCACTGATTTCTCGTTTAGAATCTTCATGTTTTTTCTCTAGAGTTTCACCTAGTTTATCGATTCTCAAGCGTCAATAAATTCAAACGAAACAAAAACAATCCGACATTGGAATATAAACCGATATTGAACCAACTTATTTTGACATTATTAATTCTATTTCATCACATATTCGATTTCCTTGCTTTTTCAATCTGTTTATTTTGTAGATAGAATCTTACTTTGATCAAATCTTCTTCTCTGCTTCGGTCTAAATATCGATGTAGAGACATCGAATAAATCAGGCAACTTAAATCTATTAATATTACCCCTAGAACATACACACAATATGGCGTGAATATCGGATTAAGAATGCAGTAGCCATAAAACTACTTTTAGTGGATTAGCCTCCGTGGCAAAATCGGCAAAGATGGCGACATTGTCTAAGCAGGATATATCATGCGATTTCAGATCTGGCCAGCGTACTTTTTTTTTTTATTGACGATTCATTTGACTACTTTTAACTTTCTTGTGTAAAATCCTCCATTAAGATGAAAGTAAAACTACTCAAAACTCACTACTGAATAGACTTTATATAAGAAATGCGACAACTTTAGATTAGTATTTCTTGATAGTAAATTGTAAACAAAATACACTGACGTGCCAAATGTCATCGGTGTGTGAGGGAAATTTGCGGTGGCAACACTATATCTTGACGCCAGAAAATGCCCAGAACTCTATCCATTTTGCTTTGATGGGCGTACTGGCCCTGCTCTAAAAATTGTTCACGATAGATCGTCCTCTAGAAACCGATACCAATCAGCATAGTTGATGTTGTGCTTGATCATGGCAATGTGACGCGAATTTTCAGAGTTCGAATTCGACATGATAGTGAGTATATGACGAATTAGATATTTCATTTATGAAATTTTCGTGATAACTTACATCATTCAGTATACGTTTGTAACATGTGCACAGAAAATTCTTGTGGATATTCATTACCGAACACGGTAAAGAGTGCAATGGTGGACTACAGCTAAATGATAATCGTGACCAGAAATATATAGTTTATATAGTTTATTATTTGTGGTGAAAGACAAGCTAAACTCTTTTAAGACGTAACTACATTTAATGAAGTAGGCTTAACATCCATATCCCGTACGTCATTTTCACATTCTTTTGCTTCTAGTGAATGTGTGAATTAAAAAAAAAAATACTGTGTTTTCTCTGCTAACCTTACGACACAGCGTAACATCTCGTTACGTGACGTCGTCAATTTGTTTCTAGAAGACTGACAATGTTGCGCGGGGTCATGTGCCACGTTTCCAGTTGTCGCGCGCTTACTGGCCTGGTTTGGTCGGTATGCAGACGAAATGATTTTATAGATTCCTGTTGTTAAGATCGTTCTATGAATACTAGTTTTATAAACGGTTATGGTATCGCCTGTGTTCTCTGCGCCTCCTAAATACGTCATTGATAGTTAACCACTAATTTGCTGTGTTTCATACAGATGAGTACACATTAAATGACGTTATATACCCCGAAAACTGGGGTTTATTACAGCAGGTTAAGGCAAATTTTCATCGAATTTAATTCATAAGGAATTGAAAATCATCCCGGTGATTCGCACTGATATTTTCACTCAACATGAGACGAATACAACATTTATGAGACGTGGTAGAAAGTGGTGTTAGAACGCAGGATCATGACATACCAATATCAGAACAATACAGCATCCGTGATATGTGACTGAAAAGTCTGTTCAAACGCAAGACATTCCTTCCATATATATCAAGAAGTTTTGGGTAATTATGGAGATGGATGGACCAACATCTCTTTCACGGTCTTCCGACCACTTCTGGGATCGATGTCAAGTTACCTTGCTGTATTTCAACGGCCCAAAGTATTCCTACATGATAGAAGAATTCTATACAATAACTTTTTACCTACCAGTGTAGAGTATTAGTATTAGATACTGTTATATGTAACCAACAAGAACTTTAGATTCAAGATTTAGCTCTGTTTATAGGGTCAGCTTCCGTGGCCTATTCTGACGGTGTCTATGTCAGACAGGCGCTGAGGTTATGCAAGTCAGTTTCAAGTCAAAAATAAATGATAAAATCATTGTATATAAGAATTCTGATAAATTAAGATTCTAACAAAATGGTTATTTAAAATTCGAAGCCTCAGTTAAATCTATTCAAAAATTACAGTGTGTCTTTTCAAGTGTTAGAAAATTTGAATATATATTCAAGATTTTCCGATTAATGTTTCCAAATAAAAACATGTTCGCGTAAATCTAAGCACACAGCTGGCGTTAGAGACAAAGTAATATAGGAAAGACTTATATAAAGAGGCGTGTTTGAGGAAAATATATAGAAAAGGACAGGGAACAAGATCAAGGCGTTTGATGCCGGTTGACATTACATTTAAATATTTGAAGATTATAGCTATCAGGGAAGCAAGTACGAGGAAAGGAGCTCCACAGACGGGAAGTGCGAGATAATACTCTCTTAGAGTAAAAGATATATTACTCCTTTCGACAGTAAAAGACCGTGATTACAATCTAGTAACACGCTTAAATTCATGAGTTTGAGAATCAGTGGATGTATATCGTCGAAGAAGTTGTCATGAAAATACTTGTAGAAAATACAGAGGGAAGCCACACCACGTCCGTGAGAAATTGACTGTAGACGAGATGCCAGATTAGGACCAATCACATTGCATACCCTTCTGTGGATTTTGTCGAGGATGTCTATTTCCTTTTTACGCGCTTTTCATATACAAATTAAAATTCAATATAAATGCGTGGTACTAACAAGAATAGATACGTTATGTCTCTTAAATTAATTCATAGTTTTCAGTACGCGGATAACATTTTACATTAATGGCTGCTGTTGATGTTGCAACAGCAGAAAATATGGAAGAAAGATTTATTCTTCTATTTACATTTCACCCAATATGGGTATTGTTATATCAGTGATTTAATCCCACTGTAACTAGAGGACCGAATTGAATAGCTAAAAGGAAAATGAATGATATACATGCTTTGTTGTTAGGGAGACTTTTATATTACTAAAGCATACACTAAACCATATATATATATATATATATATATATATATATATATATATATATATATATATATATATACGTTTCATTAAATAATATAGACAAGTGTTGTCTATTTATTTTATGTAAATTCTTTTCGTAACGTCTGATAAGTTTAATAACATTATCGTTGAACGAAGAAAGAAATTCACAATATTGATCCATATTTTTTTTTAATACAATCTAAGCTTTCGGCTTACATAAGCCATTATCAAAGATGTCAATTACAACATATTAAGCAATATACGGACAAGACAGTGATCATAGTCTGCCATTGATGATTTCTAAGCAACGATAAACACGTGCAAATAAGACGCTAGAAGCGAAAATCGCACCGCATCTCATGACGTCACACATGACCACACGAGAGTGAATTGGAGAAGTATGAAGTATGGAAATTCGTTGGTATAAACCAATGGCTTCTGTTACCAATTATAGACATTTAAGAATATTTGTAGAGATTCCATAATTGATTTTGTTTATGTTGGGTTTCAACCGCTTGATGTATAATGCTTCAAGGATTTTTAGTTTTTGTCTATTGTTTTCATGTCGAAGTATAATTGTGTTTTCGACAAGTATTTTACGGAATTGTGTGTGCGGGCAGGCATATAATAGAGGTATTTCTGCATCTGGAGAAGCTATGATTAGGGCTCCAGACTCAAACGGTCCGGATTCATCTATGTCCCAGTCGAGGAGATATTCCTCGAACGAGATAGAGCGAGTCTTGTGTGTGTGTGTGTGTTTTTTTTGTTTTTTTTTAAATTGTGGACTGTGAGCTGGTGTTCCTTTTATATCAGGGAAATATATATTCTCAAAGGCAAACTTCATTATGGACGTGTAAGCTGCTGGGGGAGGTAGATCTAACCTCAGTCTGAGCTCATTGGCTCAGGGTAAAAGAAAGCAACTTTACGTGATGGCTGCTGAAAATAAACGCAATCTGGCTGCCACTTTATTCGCTGTATGGTTTTACGTCATTAATCGGTGGACATGTTCTCCGCGTAACTTATCACACCCAAAGGGAGGTAAGAGCCTTCTGTATTCCTACAATGTTTAACATAACCGAAATTTATATTATGTTCAAACATTTGTTTCACTTAAGTCATCATCAGGTGTGCAAGTAAGAAATACAATAAAAGATAAATATGTTTATTGTAAACAATGTTTTAAATGTGTAGTTACATTTTTCATGCAAAATTCAATGCGGTAGTACGCTGCAAATTATGCTACGTTTAACGATGTCGTTTAACAACAACATTTAATGAGGCCAAATGCTTTTATTATTAAAATATATCTGGGATTGTTAGCAGGGTTTAAATTTGGATTAGAACAGTGATTCTCAACCTAGGCGGTAACGCTGCAAGTGATTTCTCAGAGGCATAAGTGATTTATGGAAGTACACTAACTTAACGGTTTACATTTATTTAATAACTACGGTCTACAATGTGTCACAGAATTTGACTACTCCTGAAATGGAATATACGAATTTTTATTTATTTTGGCATGCTGAACTCGAAAATGACCGTTAGATGACTGGATCCAGATTCAGAGATATTTAGCCAGTTATGTCACAAAATGGATGTCTCCAGGTAAAACAAAGCTGCTTAGCAAAAACTGCATTGATGTTGTGTTTTGTCCTATATAAGTTACTAGGATACATACACGCATCATAAAAGGCAATATATGTGTTTATTGAATAAACTACAAACAGAAAACTTTCTTGCGATCTACATACATGCGCAGTTATTCAGGAAACAGGCGTATCTTCTTTGTGTTTCCTTTGTTAACTGTAGAAGTATCATCTGTCCCAGAATAATCAGCAACCCTTGATGGGCTCCACCTACCCTGATACCTTTTCTCCATTGCTCCAATATCTTCAGTAAATCGTTCACCGTGCTTATGATTCAGAATACCACAATTGGAGGGGGGGAATAAAGATGCAAGTAGAAGTAGACCTTTAATGGCATGTATATTTGTATGTCCTCAGGCTACGTTTTAAGCTTTCATATTGTAGATCAGTGAGATTAAAGTTTTGATGTCTGACTGCAACGTTACATCAATTTATATACATCTTTCTTTATCTTTTTACTTATATATTCATAAATTTGACGTTCTTCAAATGATACACGCGCTGCAATCATGATCAAATTTATTGTCTATTTTTTAAATAAGATATTATCCACCAAAGTCTTTTCTTGAAATACATGCTATCCTAATGCTAAAAAATTATTACCAATGAGAAGATATCGTAAGAAATAAAGAAAAGGGTACGACATTATTTAATATGTGTGTAATATGAAAATTTCAGTATATTAGTCGGTGCTGGGGAGTTTTTTTCAAATGTTTATAAAGGAGAGCAGAAACTTGAATCACTTCAAAATTCTGATGTGGTTATGCCGTTAAATTTTCTTTAATGTCGGCCATTAGTAAATTATATTTCTTTCAAGGTAATTTAATATCTTGGAGCGCATGTTACATCGCTTCAAAAACTCATGCTACCTTCATTCTGAATGTCACTCATCTACTGCCTTTATCCTGAATGACAGAGAAACATCTTTTGTAACACCAGAAGGATACACCCATAGCAATCATGTTCAAATCCAATGCCTGAGTCTAAAATGAAACTGTCTACAGCAAAAGAAACTTTTCTTAATATAGTATCATTTTTACTATACAAATTATATAAGTGTTTTTCATTTTATTCTCTAGCGTCATTTTCTTTTCAAATATTTTAGTGGGATGTCGCCGTCCATGTTGAAATTGCATTCGTAGAGCAGAGTTAAATGAAAAGAGTAAATGACAAGTGTTTGTGAAGTTTCATTCTAATAATTCACCAGTCACTTCCAGTTAGCGGTTACGTGAACAGCCAGACATTATCTTGCAGCTTATTTCTCATTTATATTTCAATAGATGAAATTCATGCTTAAATGCGTTTATTTCCGTCATGTTTAACATGTTCTCGTTTGCAAACTTAATTTATAGGCCTCAGTCATGATTCATTGAAAATACCGATTCTCGTTCGATCACTGAAATTAAGGCACCTCCATTCCAGTCAGTACTTAGGTGTCTAATTATTTCGGAACACAGGCTATGTTAAAAAACCTTCGATAATCCGAAATGCCATCAATTGGCCAACGACCGATTATATGATCTACTAATATGAGTTATAACCAAATCAGAAAGTATTATAACACACCCATAATTAATATAAATCTTGTGAAAAATTATTTCATAATCGTACAAGCGAAAATACTAACTTCATTATCAGAATACAGTTAGACCAAACTATCAAAACACTGAGAAATTGATGCCTATATTAAATAGATTAAGCAAAATTATTCGATAAAGTACAGCAGGGTACTTACTGCTAGGTAAACTCGATTTATAAATGGAAAAGTGTAGAATAAACTGCAGTTTTTAATGTCTACCAGCGTACAAAAAAAAAATAAGTAAAAAATTTAAAAAAATAAGATGAACAAATACTTTTTCTTCGACGAGCTGTGACCTTTCAGCACGTAGGCGATCACGCCTCTGCACATTTTATTGTTCTTTTTGGCTATTTGCAAACTTTCTTCATTTGCTATCTCTCGTAATCTCTGCTCTGTAGACATTCACTGAAACTCGTTACGTATTTTACCCTACACAGTCAGATAATCCTTTCTGAACTAGAAAACCTACCAGTACATAGTAACTTCAGACATCTTAAAAAATATAAGATGCCCCGTTGACAATGTGTTGATGGTACACTCAGCAGGAAACCTTCAAGAAGATTTAGACAATACAGAAAGTAAAATGAGTAGAAAGGACACGTCATTAACAATAAGAAGACAGAATATTGGCTCGTCACCAAGAAAGGCAGTCAAAGCTGTGCGCTTTGAATTAAAGGCATCAAAACCAAAACAGTTAACAAAAGAATAACTACCTGAATAAGGTGGTAAATGATAAAAAGAAATACGAAGACGAATCTGAATAGCGAAAACCCATTTTTTTTTACAGATGAAGACACACGAATCAACATTCAAATATGACTTCGCATAAACCACAAAAAAGCCGTCTACAATTTATTTGAAAACTAGCTGAATTACGCGCGCCTTGCTGAGTGACATATTTTTATTTAAGAAATTGATGATTAAATTTAAATCATCGTTATAATTTGTGGAGAAAACATTTCAATATTACTCGATGACCTTGCCGATGTGACCATCTTTTGACCTTTTCATTCAATATCTTGGATAGAAATCATCACTTTAAATTTAATTTAAATCAAAGGGAAAATATTCATTGTAGGGTTTGTCCAAAAACAGCTTTGTTATGAATTTGATGCAATATTTGATTGACAGGAGTGATGAGCAGATTTCAACCTTGATATGACAGAGAAATTGTCGCAACAAATATTAATTCTAAGGCACTATCAGATGATAGGTAAGTTCTTGCTTAACTTGAGGACCATATTGTCTCATTTTGATTTTGCCGAAGTGAACTCCATCTTTTGTTTCTCTCCTTGTATATTTTGGATAGGAGTCATTCCCTTGTTCAAACTTCAATTTCATTTAAATCAAAGTAAAAAATAATCAGTGGTGTTTGTGCGACATTCGTGGAGAGTATTTGATAAAAATTAAGAAAATCAACAGATTAAGAGACTTAATCTCCCCAACAGATTAAGAGACTTAAGTCTCTTAATTTGTTGGGGGATATTTTTATTTTAACTGTTTTATTTTAACTATTTTATTTTAATCTCATCCAACAGATTAAGAGACTTAATCTCCTCCAACAGATTAAGAGACTTAAGTCTCTTAATCTGTTGGGGGATATTTTATTTTAACTGTCCCTCGCTAATTTATTTACACGGTATTTCCCCTCTCCTCGTTGCAAATATATACAGTTGTTTGTTATTTTAGTGTGTTTCCCCCCTCTTTTTGCTCTTCATTGTCGTTAATATTCTTTTCGTTGATGCAACGATTGTCTCCTGATGAGATGTTGGTTGAAAGGGCTCTAGAGACTTTTAAAATTAAAATCAATATATTCCTTGTTTTTATATATATATATATATATATATATATATATATATATATATATATATATTTCTGGCAGGCGACGAAAATGGATATTTTACTGGAAATATAGAAAGAATGTGGAAAGAAATATATTTTGAGACACATGAAATTAGCAACGACAAAAGGAAGCGACAAACAATCTTTATTGGTAGTATGCGATTATATGTATATGGAGGGTCGAAATGGGAAATAGAGTTCAACATGTGTCATATGCAGATAGTGATTGGAGGAAAGTACCGGAAAATTTCTAATCTGAATCAGGTTTATATTTCATCAGTACAATAGGAGGAAGTCGTTTTTTTTTATGGTGACCTAAATTGTATCTGCATTCATGAGAGTTTCGTGAAGGATTTTTTCGAACTCACAAAAGATAACATTGCCTATTGATTCTCTTTTTACACCTCATTTTTTTCTTTAAATATCTGTTAATCTTGAAACTTCAGTTAAAGTATCACTTTGATATTATCTTCATGTACATATATTTGACACTATCTAAATAGCCATGAAAGCAAAGATAATTGACGAACACAATCGAAAAAACACCCACATACACGCACACACACATATATATGTTTGTGTGAATATTTATATATATATTTATGTGTATGTATATATTTATATGTATGTATATGTGTGCATGTATATATTTATATGTATGTATATGTGTGCATGTATATATTTATATGTATTTATATGTGTATGTATATATTTATATGTATGTATATGTGTATATATATATTTATATGCATTTATATGTGTATGTATATATTTATATATATGTATATGTGTATGTATATATTTATATTTATGTATGTATATATTTATGTGTATGTATATATTTATATGTATGTATATATTTATATGTATATATATGTATGTACACATTTATATGTATGTATGTATGTAGATGCATATAAATATATATGCATGTATATAGACATATATGCAGGGGTATATGTATATATGTATATGCATATGTATTCATGCATATATATGTATATATGTGTATTGATCATATATATATATATATATATATATATATACACACTATCATTCGTTGAGAGTGGCGAAAACCAATTAATGCAAATGAATTATACTGGTCCTTCATCTGCATATTCATTTAAAATGTCTCATATAAGCTAAGACTATCGAGAAATGGATGATCACCTATTCACCTGTTATTGATTTAGATTTCTGATAATGTCAGCAATGTCTGATTGTCGAAGAGATTGAGGAAAGAAAAACAAAATTGGCCACAATGGCTGAAGACGGATGTCGTCATTTAAAATTTAGTGCCGCCACTAAATAAATATATGCGAGATAAAACGCAAAACCCACATATTAGAAAGACAGTTCGTGATAAAATTACATCACCCGATCAATTCGTCTTCAAGTGAAAA
Source organism: Acanthosepion pharaonis (assembly GCA_903632075.3). Classification (NCBI taxonomy): domain Eukaryota; kingdom Metazoa; phylum Mollusca; class Cephalopoda; order Sepiida; family Sepiidae; genus Acanthosepion; species Acanthosepion pharaonis. Next base: position 475,106 of record CAHIKZ030001219.1, read on the forward strand.
TATCTATCTACCTATCAATCTCCACCAGATGCTGCAGTCAATGAGTCTAAGCAATTTCAATTTATTTGCTCTAATAGGGGTCCAAGTTCTAAAACAGTGGGTTCGCTTGATTCCATGTAGTTGAAACAAAATATATATATATATATATATATATATATATATATATATATATATAAGACTGTCGCACATGAAATGACGCATTTTTTAGTTGGTTGCTGATCCCGTCGTTTAATGAAGAAATCTCCTTATATATATATATATATATAGAGAGAGAGAGAGATAAATAGATAAAATTACATATTCATAACTCTTTTTCTTTCAATATTTTTTTACTCGCAACCCGAATGAAAATAATTACAGTAAAACACTATCGCGTAATTTTACTGTGTGCTTTTCTGACCGTAAAAAATCATCCATCTAATCATTACATGTGACGAGAAATGGACACTCTTTGATAATAGTAAGAATGTAGGCTAGTAGCTAGATGCAAATGAATCACCAAAACAATAAGCCAAACATCCACTGCACACTTAAATGATAATAGTTAATGTATGGTGGTCTTTCAAAGGGGTTACTCGTTATTCATTTTTGCCTCAAGGGAAAAAATAAACGGAAACCTCATTTTGTGTAGAAATTGAGTGTATGCACGAATAACTGAAAAAGAAACAATGTTGTGAACAGGGATGGCCAATTTTGCTGGACAACTTTGCACAGACGCACGCTCCTCGATCAACAGTCTAATAGTTGCTTATCCTGAATTATGAATATATATATATATATATATATATATAGAGAGAGAGAGAGAGCGAGAGATTTTACAAGCGGAGCTTATATGTGGCACAAGGCCGAAATTATGTGGCATACAGTGAATAACGAACTCAGTACTCAGTCTTCATTGTTCTAGCGATACATGCTTACCAAACATTACAGCGCGTCGAGGAGCCTCTCCCCCTCCCTCTCTCCCTCTCTCTCTCTCTACATATATATATATATATATATATATATATATAAAAGTAATATGTTGTAGTGGTTCCAACGAGAGAAATGTATGTATATTAAAAAGAAGAGAAGAGAGGTGCCGCAAACGTTTTTGGTTGTAATGTGGATTTATTTAGAAAAAATATTATGCTTTTGTTTTACATAATTTTACGACGACGTGTTTCTGGTCTCATGACCGTCTTCAGGTAAAAGTGGAGATTTCACATATTATTAAAAAATAATTGATTTTTCCTCATGTTCAATGTTAAATATTCTCGATATGAGACATTCTCTGTTTGTGTGTTGGTAATCCGAATTTCTTTCTCGAACTGGCAATGAAGAGTTCTGCGCGAAGGGTCATAAAACAATTAAGGTTGGTCCAGCGAGATGATAAATTAGTTATCGGCATTTTATCTTATAATGTTTTACTGTATACTATATATATATATATATATAGAGAGAGAGAGAGAGAGTATTATATAAAGGGAATGACTAGATATTAGCAACCGTATACGCGCGTGCTGGGGTTCATACGCTGGTAAGAAAATAAATAATTACCAAATTTTACAAAGAGAGAGACGGATGTAGCTTATATACATTATAATGCACGATGTGTTTAGAGAGAGCTAAGAAATATATATTAATAAATACAATATACCTACGTTTGGTTTACGACTTCAGTTTCGTTTTTTACCCAACTCTCGAGCACAAGAAACGATAACCTATGTCTTGTGCCCGACTATTTGGGTAACCAACGAAACTTAAGTCGCACACCAAACGTAAGTATATTTTGCAAAATAAAACATTTGCCTCTAAATTTTTAAAGTAAATGAAACGATGTAAGGCAACGGCAAAGAATATTTCTTTTCTTTTGTCTCTACTCTTATTAACTTTTTAAAGATATCTAATATTGCACTATTTAAAATGATTCTTCAAATAGCTTCAGCTATTACAAGTTTGTTGTAGTAATAAAAATATTCGAGTTTAAAAAACAAAATAATCATTTCTGTAAGTTTTGATTACAAAAGTAAAATTACCAAATAAAGATTTAGATTATTCTCAAAAATGTATGTCTTAAATAGTAGAATTTCATCTCGCTGTATAATAGCTTATAATGATAGGATAATGATAAAAGTACCCTTGTCTTTAATGTGGTTTCCCAAGTTATGTAGCTTCTGTTCATGCTTGGAAGGAGATTTTTATTTAATACGACATTCAATTACTATACCTATATATATATATATATATATATATATATATATATATATATATATATATATATATATATATATATGATCGTAAGCAACTTAATATACAAAACCAGCACTATTCTCTACTAATATTTCTGGCAGTTGAAGAATGATTGCATTTTTGCATCAGTCAACGGAGATGTTATTTCTAGCACTAAAGCAGATAACCGTAAATTAAATAAATGTACCTAATGTCTTGTTGAAATATTGATCATCTTAAAACAGTTAATTAATAACATAAGAATAAACGAGATAAATAAACTAATGGTTAAATGTAGGCACAAAAACAAATATTTGCTTCAATTCATTGATCCTGATTATTGTTTATTATTTAATTTTTAATTTAATTTACCATTGATTTTCAATGTAAATTATTTATTTTAGATATAATTATATAAATTCATATATTTAGATTTTACATGAGAACAAGGAATCTTTTAATTAAAAAATATTTTTTAAAAAAATGATTAATTTCTTTTTTTTAATTTTTAAACTGTCGAACTACCCCTCCCCAACCAACGTATTTTTTAAATGAACTGGACCACAAGAAGTCCAAAAACCACAGAAGACTTGAAACTCTTAACCTTACCTTCCGGCTTTCATTTAACAACATTCTTCAAGGAACCTTTAGCTCTGTCAATTTTGTAAATGTTCACCAGTGTAGCTTTCTGGAGAAGTGTTGCGTAATGAAAGCTCATTTTGATACCATATACAAATTCTGTCTTTTAAATATATATATATATAGTCATCCACAGAGTGACTTTTTCGGTGTAAGATAGCACATCCGTGTGACTAGACGTCCGGTTGCCTCTAGCTATGATCAAAACCCGACTGAATTGGTGTGAGTCGGAGATTCTACTACTAAGCTGTTGTGTGTGTGTATATATATATATATATATATATATATATATATATATATATATATATATATATATATATATATGTATGTATGAAAGATGCATAAGGCGTTTTTGTGCTTTAGGACTGCGTCAGCCTAGGTTTTCAGCCTAAACGAACCTAGTTCGACAAATTACTAAATGAAGATACGCATCACACCCAGACTTTTCCTCTTCGTCATATATCTTTCCTCCAATTTCTTGATATACAAAAATATCGTTATCCCATATATATATATATATATATATATATATATATATATATATGTGTGTGTGTGTATTCCTAATAATAATTTACACATAGTTAACAGTTTTAATGATTTACAGTTGTATTAAGCATTACGACACACGATGAAACAAATGAAGAAATTATGTTTGTAAAGTATGTATTTCTTTAATACTTTCGCGTAACCCACAAAATGATAGATGCATCTGTTCCCTCCAAATACGCATGATTTTTGGTAATTTTGATTGTGAGTATGCGCGACCCTTTTTCAGTTTAAAAATTTTCACTTGCTGAAACGCGTATGATATTTGATATTTGCTTTAATTACTTATGTATAATATTATACTTGATCTTTCAGCTATGAATTTCCAGAAGGAATATATCGTGTATAATAAGTCGTAAATTATTTTTAGTTGCAAATATATTTTTGTAGCAGCAAAAGTTAGCCTAAATTTAACATTTGATAATGTTTTTTGTTCATATGTATTAAAACTAAAGATTTATATATCTTAATTTCTGTTGTGAAACATTAAATTAAAACATTATTTCGATTGAACGTATGGACATGTTGAAAAACATCAATAAACCCGCCTACGTAATTTGTCTCTCAGTAGGAGAAACTAAAAAGACTTTGTAAATAACAACATCGAGGATGACGAATATATATCCTACTCTTTGACATCGTAATGTTAATGTTGATAGTCCCCGTTTCTCTACAAGGATACACTTACCATTCATTGCCTGAGTAGTCAGTATAGCATTCAGTTAAAATTTATAAAATCATCCTATAAAAATAAGTTTTTCGAGAAAATATGTTTAGCAAGTCGTTTCGCTGTCATCACACTTTCCAGTCCACTGCTTCCTTCCTACAATTTTATTTGAAGTAGTTTGGAATGTCAAGATCTTGATTATGCCATTAGTTTCTCTTCGAGTTACATGTGCGGTTCATTTTAGATATTGCGGCATTTCGTATTCCTCAAGAGATGTGATTCCTGATATTTGGTAAATTTATTTGTTTGTGATTCCGTAGCGCCAGGTCATAAGATTCGAAGTAATAGTGACGTCACCAATACATTCAAGCTTCAATGACTCAAAAAAAATTTTTAACCATTAATCTTAGAAATCGTAAGTAGACAGCTGAGAGTTTAGATAGTTCAGAACGGGTTTGCATATAAAAATTTCGATGGACATCAGTGACGCAAATTAAAATGGGTTTAATATACATGTGAATAATTTTAACAAAAATAAGGCAATGTTGGTTAGTAAAGTAACATCTTTGTTGTACATTAGCGAGTTGGTCCCGAAGATATGACTTTCTTTCATTTATATAGTACGGAATTTAGCAACCCGCCTGAACAAAAAATACATATTCCTTGTATTATACGCACCTCTACGTTTTGGGGCTAAAAATGAAGGAAATGTACGGATGATACACAAATAATTTCAGTAAAATAAAACGATTTTTTCACTTAGTAATATGTTTCTCTTTTTCCTCGTTTTTTTTTTCTTTCACAAGCTGAAACCTTTTAGAGCTTCGTAAACTATCTCAATATGTATACTATATATTCTTATGATATATTTTCTGTTCAGGTTCCAGTTCTTGTCTGCAATTTTATTGTAACTGGCTAACTGTTACTTAATTAGCTGAGAATTACTCATAATTACCATTCATTGCCTTGTTGGATTTTCGATGCTGTGTTGATGGCCGAAACATAAATATTTACTATCAAAAGAAGACGAACAGACAATCAGTCGACTCTTCATTAGATTATTTGTTTTTTTGTTTTTTTTCTGATGGAGCCGAAAACAATTTGCTTTTAAATACTAAATGTATGACTCCTCGTTCCTTTTGGGAAATAATCACTTGGAATTACCCATAGTTATATAAATATAGAATAGCACGTTTCATACGACCAGTTGAATCATAAATATTTGATCAAAACAACAGTGCGAACAATTTGGAGAACTCGTATTTATGAACATTGATGGAATGCTCGTTTTTTACGCCTTATCAACCTTTTGCAGGTTATTTAAAATCGGAAAATACTTTTAGGTTGCAAGAATTATCCTGGTGATAATAATGATTTAGTGATACAATAATACTAATTATCCTCTAACTGGGATATAACAGGTGGATCTAAACTTTTCCCAAGAGTTTTTGCGTGTAAGTGAATAAACCAAAAACGACTAGAATTAAAACCCGGCTCTTCAATTAATAATTGTAAGTCATTATCCTTTACACCACCTGCACATGCTTAAAGTGCCTGCTATTTTAAAATTGTCACATACCTAGATACGGACTAGGTTCGATGTAGCTTTGCGTACGCGAATCGATGTTTCAATGTGATATCCTCGTCAACCCCTATGAACCTACCATGAAAATTCAAACCGAACCATTTACTTCCTCCACCGACGTAGATTGTTCTAGTTCCACGTGCCATGCCTCTTTCGGATGACTCAGTTATTTCCCTTTAACTCAACTCTTCATGTTTTGGTTCGAAATTCCAATCAGCTGAAGAAAACTGTAGCGTACAACGCATGAAAGGTTGTGAATATGACAATGAAGACAAGAATAACAGTCCGAATAATTTAAATAATGTAAGTAATCATAATACCTCATCTCAGAGATAAAATAGAAAAATTCAAATATGATAATTACTGAGTGAAATCATAAAGAAATTGTCAAAAGTCCAGCAACTTTTTTTTCTTAAAAAGTTTAAGTATTATGAAAAAACGGTTATTTTTAATTTTTTCCTAAAAACAAAACAAAAAAAAACTGGGTTATTTTCCTCTTTATTAAATAGAATTTTATTTCAATAATATAAATATATGTACGTCTGCATAAGACAATGACGATAAAAAATATCGTAAATGTCTTTGTATGCAGTACTAAATGCCTACATGTATTTCTATACATATTTCCTCCCAATGTGAAATTGCCTGCTGAATGCACAACTATATTTATTTTATAGTGTGGTGAAGTTAGAATATTCTGATAAAAAAACAAAAACATATAGCATTTTACATTGAAACAACCAATTTTTTTTTTTAATTTGAACGAATGTTTTTCTTATTTTAAATTTAAATGATACATTATATTCAACGTGGGCAATTCTAAAACTTTGTCAAACCTGGACTGATATTTTCTGAAGAATATCAAGCTTACTGTCAATATGTTGTTTATAAATTAAGCTAAAACCAACTAAACTGAGCGCCTATTGGAAAAGACGTAAGAGTTCGTATATTTAAAGTTTCGGGAAATTAGGGGATTAACATGTAATGAATTAATTAACGTCTTATCACTATTTTTATACAGAATTCTCGGTCTATACTTCGAAGTATAAAAGAAATGGTCTTGAGTGTATATTTTATTATGGCGGGACTGAATTCGCACCACCTATATCCGGGGGTCTCGCCATTCCATGATGTAAATAATCTTAATCTAAATGGTCAGAGAAGCCTATGAATATCTACTGCCATAATGCCATTTTAGATTTTATGATATAATTTTTTATAGTGACTAGTTTTACTTTTACGACGAATATTGTTTTAATATTATTTAAATCCTGTGATTTGTTTTATCATTTGTTAATTCTGGAATGAGATTGTCTTCAATTTGTTGTTTATTTTCCTTACAATCTTCTTGACCGAAATTCATGAGAATGAAGAATTAGTTTTCGACAAGACATGAATTCGCATTCCTTATTCAGTAATAGCTAAATATACTTCAGTTCAGGGTTCAAATAATTTATGTCTGAAAACAGAACGCTGATTATTCCTTGATTTATAAGTCGTTGTCGTTATCTGTTGAGATGGATAACAGAAGAATTATTTATGAACAGAAAGAAAACACAATGGGAAGTGACCGATGCAAATTCATATGAAAGGGCGATTTTCTTTTCAAATTAAATTTCAATAATGGTTTGGAAATAAAAAAAAATCATGTTAAATACGTTTGTAATATTAGTGAAATTTTTCGAAAGAATTATTAACTATGAAATAGTAATGTTAATTGTAATATTAACCGTTTCCGTATAAGGAAACTTTCGTAATTTATTGACAGATCAATTAGTGCTGATTTCGGTTGAAATATTTCCCATGTTTATTAGTTGTTAATGGTCTTTCTCGTATTGTAGTAATTTTCTTTCCTTGCATTTGGTTTAGGATAATGAGGAAAGTTACTTTCATGATTCTGTCATTATTTTCTCTAAGAATTACATGTGCTATCGATTCTAGTTGTTGCTGGTGTTGAAAGTCTTCAAGTGATGTCAAATACTTCTCAACATATCATTATAACTGGTCTTTGTCATACGATACATCCATAGAAATAACCACAGAAATTAATCAACAAACCTCGTCACAACTTATTTATCAAAGAATTCCAAACACAATTATTTAATAAGAAGTTATATATTTTAATTATCTTTTTCCTTTCTTTTCATATTTTTATTATTTCATTAGCATTAATATATATTCTTGACATTACACTTGCCCGAAGAAAAATAATGTTTATCCAAGTGTTAAGCTGCACCTCGCTACTTCGTAAATGTGTCTAATTATCTTAAAAATAAGATGTATATTTTTCTATCGTGGTAGTATAATAAATTTTAGAGTATTAGTTGATAAACTATCACCGACCATCATTGCATACAATACATACATCTAAATATAATGTTTACCTGGATGATATATAAAGGAATAAGCAACTTTATTTTTTATGAGCTACGTCCTTTCAGGGCCGAAGTGATCATGGTTCTCCACCTCCTTCTATTCCTTGCAGCTCTCAACAAGTTCCTTCCCTCTGCTTCCTCCCCCAGACCAGGTTCTGTCGTTCACTTGCTTAAAGCCAAGTGTTCGAATTAAAGTCCCTGTAAACAGCTCTTGTAAAACGTGCTGGATAAACTTTATGTCCAACTACACAGTCACTTACAATTCTAGCCTAAACATTAATCGTAAACTGATGCTGGTGTCTGGCGTTTATTTTACCATGGGGATTTCGATCCACACGCAAATGTTGGTTGTGTTAATTTTCTTATTCAATCTCGTCCAAATGTTGTCTCATCCATAAACCATACTGAAGAAAAAAAAAAGAATCGGTATTTTGTGAAATGAACCAATGGAAAAAGTTTTCTTGTTGTGACTGATCAAAGGGTGAAAGACCCTGCACACGTTGCAAATGGTACGGATATTGGAGGTGTTCTTGAAGTACCATCCATGCGATAAATTGATATGTACTAGGGCTACTTGGCGTGTGCTGGTAATTGCGTCGTCTCCAACAGACTGTAGAATGGGTTCTTCGTGGACAGGCTTACGCTCCGAACTCGGTCGTCCTCGATACATAGTTTGTAGAGCCACGGACCCTGACTAATCAAAGCGACGATCAAGAGCAGCAAATGTTGGATGACTCGGCTGCATTCGGTCTGTAAAAAGCAATCTATTACAGCCATGTAGATTCGCGTCCATTACGATTAGCGTGGCCGTGTATACAAAACATATATGCCTGCTGACGATATGAAGATACTGCAATTGTTAAACCGAACACTTCTCACCTCATTACGACACATGTTCAAAGTTAAAGACAGCCAAGGGAAAAAAGCAACAAATATAATCTAGTCTACATGGCAGCACATAACAATCTACAGTAAGCATTCTTAAATTTAAACCGAAGGAATTGCGGAGGAAAGATTATATGGATATATGTCCTTGTGAGGAACCCGCCCCCAGAATTCATAAATATACTTTTGTTTTTTCAAAACACACACACACACACACACACACACACACACACACACACACACACACACATATATATATATATATATATATATATATATATATAGCGAATGTCGATAACACTACGTGAGGCAATTCAAGCAATATTTGCTTGAATTGGATGAAACTCCTATCACTAATATATATGCATATAGCTCTATTTTATAACAATGATCACTGTGTTTATAACACCGTTGGTATAAATATAATTACTTACGTGCAAATATTTGTGCTTGATGTACATTTTAATCATATTCATTTTGTGTGTATATATATATATATATATATATATATATATATATATATATATATATATATATATATATATATAATAAGTGTAAATGGATATAAATCCGACAGAATGAAGAAATTTTGAAAAAACAAACAAAATCCTTAAATGTAGTTAAAATGAAAAGAAATGTCGACGTCTGACGTTTCGGTTTAATAAACCTTTTTCAAGACAATATTCATAAAAATACAATTCAGTTCAATATGACAAATACGATTGTGTTTTATGTCCATCGTATTTGTCATATTGAACTGAATTGTATTTTGATGAATATTGTCTTGAAAAGGTTTATTAAACCGAAACGTCAGACGTCGACATTTTTTTCATTTTAACACATTATTGGATTTTTGTTTGTTTTTTCAAAATTTTTTCATATATATATATATATATATATATATATATATATATATATATATATAATGTGTGTGTGTGTGTTTTTGTCTGTATTAGAAAAACAATGAAGAGGTAGAAAAAACACTTTTGGTTGAACTGTTTCGCCTTTTTATGACTTCATCTCTCGAAAGTGACGTTACACATGCACAGAAAGGAGAAGTGACCTTTTCAATTTTTTTTTTTTTTGAATATGTGTTCAGCTATATGGTCCAGCCAAATTCCTTTAATTTTTATTTTTGTTGTTGTCGTCTGTGATTTTATATATGCATTGTTAGAAACAAAGAAAAAGTGTATTCAACTGTTATGCAATACCAGTCCTCCTGTATGTCAGTGAGCACAGGGCGAACTCCTCAAAGATCAAGTAGAGACGTTATTCTACAGAAAGATGCTGAGGATAAAATTGACTTAGCCTGTGAGCAAATATTAAATGGAAACATAAAGGACATTTATATGAACATCAAGAAGAGACATTTGAGATTTATAGGTCACATAATGATGGCTTGGGTAATATGATACTAATAGGACAGATTAGGAAAGCAAGTGAACAGAAGTAAACAACGCATAATCTACCGAGTGAGCTTGTGTAAATGGGTGTCGGAACAAGGTTAAGGGGAGATAATAAAAATACAATATTTATTACGAGCAACAAATGACAGTAAACTGTGAAGAACCGTGATCGTCAATATCACGTAGGGTTACACTTCATAAAATAAGTAGAAGAAGAAAGAGCAAGCGATGTCATAGAAGATGGAATATACTGGTAATATTCTAAACCATCATTTCCTTTTGCGACAAAGTCAAACCAAATGAATAGTCGAATCAGAAATGTATATTGATGTACCAGCGTTTCCCAAGTTGCTACTTCATGCATTAGTATTCAGTAAAAGCAACTCTTTAGAAAATTACGTTTAAAACTTTTAGTGTTGTTCAGTCGTTGAAATTAGGTCGATATTTATGCCCAATAATATACTGAAATATTAACAGTGATTATCTTCCTTGCGGTCACATTCGACGAGAATACAAAGAAGCTAATACCGACATGTTTTTGTTGTAGTTTTTTTTTTTAAAACTTTTATGTATTTGTACTATTTCCATTGTTCGGACTATTGTTTATATCTTTGAGTTTATATATATATATATATATATATATATATATATATATATATATATATATATATATATATATATATATATATATATGCATGAAACTTATAAATTTATATGTTTATATTCAGGATTATCTGAATATATGCAATAAAATTTGTGAATAATTAAAAACAAAACAGAGAATATGTGGGGAAATGATTACTTCCGCGTAGGCTTTGTTCATCTGAAGAAATAATGGTTTTATTAAGAGAATACATATCATAATTAAGGTATATATAAAAGTAATACATATATAAGCCATAGTATTTTGTCTCCATCTAGATAATTATCTGGGGAAAAATCTTTTGTCCAAAATGATAAAAATAAATCCGGTAGTATGGGAAAGTATTCGGGATGAATTTTGGACATTTCTCGATAAAATTCATCCAGTTGAATGAAATCTTATTTTCAAATTGTAATAATATAATTAAATAATAGAAGTTTTCCACACACGCCCACAGATATATATATATATATATATATATATATATATATATATATATATATATATATGAATGATACATTATAGATTAATGCATGGTATATGACATTATTTTACTTTTGACAACAATCATCCTGCTTTGAACAAGAGGACCGCAAACAGAAAATTTACGAAATAGCAGAAAGTACTTCAATTGAGGAACACCAACAGCGGCAGCAGCTCAAATTGATATCACATTTAAATCGAAGAGCAAATAATGACACAATGAAGATGTTAACATTACACACTATTTCAAATAGAACTTCAGGTAGGAAACCTCCATAAATCCTGGATAGAGAAATAAAAGCTACAGTTTATCGTTTATGTTAAATATTTTATAAATTTAAAAAGAAAACAGTATTGGCTACTCGGTTAATGAATGGTAATGTGTCATTGTAAGAACACTGCTAGTATTATTATAATTATGGTTAAAAGTTTTCAACATCGAAATTGAGCGTATGTAAATATGAAAGGGAAGATTCAGATGAACACCAAAGGGAGACAATCTGTTTCATAGTCACAATATTCAAGTCACCTGAATTATTTAAATTGAGGGAAAATAGCCTGAAAATTGCGTTGAGGCTTAAAACAGACTGTTGTCGCTTCGTGCTGACCTCAGTTTCTACGTGGAATTGAAGGAAAATTTCTTACTTAATAAACCTGAAAAAAATTCTAAAAACATAGGCAAAAACAGGACTATGTTTGTAGAGGTTTCTGTAATTAAAATCAGTTATATTTAGATTTTTTCACTAATTTCATCCAGGTAACTTATCCAAATATAATCTTTATTCTAAAACTTTTAAATTAAGTGATGATTCGGTCTATCAATTTGTATAACCGTAAAAACTAATCATTGAATTGAGTTTATATTATGGTTGTTAATCAATTTATTTTCATCATCCTGATAATGACTTTTGAAAATTATATATGGTCCTCACCACTGGCGAACACAAACAACTTGCAAAATGCTTTTTGGAGAGTAAGTCGCGTTTAGTTTAATCGACAGTTAGGAAGCATTAAAAAAAAATTTACGACGAATTACTTGTTAATGTTCTACTTTCGTTAATTTGAATTATATTTAAAATTACGTACCTACATTTTCAGATATTATGTGATTAAGTACACTCTTGTAAATTAAAGAACTTTTTTTTTTACTTATAGAACACTGTATTCCCAATGGACATATTTCATGATAAACTTGAAAATTATAGGTTAACATAGAAAAAAATGCTACCTATATTCATTTTGTCCGTGACTGCTATATATATATATATATATATATATATATATATATATATATATTATAAATTAATTGATTTAAAATATGTTTTTTTCGCTACACAGTTCTATCCATGTTTCAAAAATGGAAGCTAAAAGCCCCGAATTTAATTTTGTGATTAAATTAAAGACATTAGTTCCATTTCATCCTCAAGCGAATTTTGGAGTAACTTTTTAAAATTACTGGATTTTAAATAAACAGCGAAAACAAAATTCATGTTTCCAAGGTTACAGATAAATCTGTTTTTCTAGACAGGGGTGACTGGGTGTTCAATATGTCTATAATTTAATGTATCAGTTATTGCTACGTTTGGGTAGTGGGAAGGGATGTATTTTTCAATGAAATCTAACTTCCGTTAAAAGCCTGTAGTCTAGATTTATTTAAATTATATTGTTAACGGCTAAAATTCTTACGGCATTTTTTCTTTCGTATATTTAAAGATTTATATATATATATATATATATATATATATATATATATAAACCTACCCAGCTTTCCCTGACGATCCGCGCTTAGGTGAAACCTGGGTAGGTTTGTCTGGGTCACTAGGTTTGAATAGGTCTGCTCTACGGTTGTATTGAGGTCTTTTTAGTTAGAAGTTTACTCGTGTCGAGGTTTTTTCTTTGGGCTTTGAACCTGTATCTGTGCGATTTTTTCGACACACTATCATGTTCCTGGCTCTTTCTTTTTATAAAACTTTTTTTTTTTCCTTTGAGATTGATTTGATTATTGGCAAATCAAAATTCGAGGGTTTTTCGAGACGAGTATAGTTTTATAAATATTATATATATATATATATATATATATATATATATATATATATATATAAGCAGATAAGTCTATTTCGAAAGTATAAGAATAATGCATATTTAATTCACTATTCATTTCGCTTGTTTATGGAGGCGCTCCGTAACCGATAGCTGTGAAAAGCATGTCAGATCTAATGACGAATTCCCCTAGGGGAACGCAGGTTCAAATCCTTCCGGAGAGCTTATATTTTTCTCTCATAATATTTCGCGAATATTCAGGCCGGCAGACGAATAATATATAAAAGGGACGTCTACTCAAATATAAGTATCCACTAAAAATAACGTTTTATAACAAAAAATCAGTCGGATTAATAAATAAAAAGAAATCATTATATTTTTTTTAGAAATTGCTACGTTTAACAGAAAAATATACATATTTTAGATGGTAGTTTCCAACTGCACAATGGAATATTTACAAAGCAATTTCCTCATATCAACGCAGATATTATTTTATCCAAACGAACACATATTTATGTATTTATACGTTTTTTGTTGACTGTATACACTTGAAAACAATTAGAATAGACTTTGATAAATGTAAAGAAAAAATAAGAACCAATTCTTTTACATTATTTTTGCGATTGAAGATACCAAAATTATTTTTCTAAAATATACAAATATTTCTTTACAATACTGCCTCTCTATATTAAATAATTTCCAATCAGATATTGGATCATGTTACACCTGCTCCACATAATTGTAGATTACTAGCGCTGATTTTTTAACAGATATGTAATAAATATCGTTGAAATTTTTAAAAATCGAATTGTCTTTACATTTTCATGTGTCGAAAACACAAGTTGAGCTTCAAAAACTTCCAACGATAAAACAAATATACAACAGATAAGATTGTAAACGTGTTCGGTGCTCCTGCTATGTATCGAAGATTTTTGTTGCACACCTACGAACGATAATGGATATGTCCCCATTCACATAAATACAGTAGTAAATACTGTATGTTGGTCTGCAATTGGAGATTCGTCCCCAGCTGTACTGGTCAAACTCTCTGCCTTCGGGCAGCGAGGCTCCGCAGATGAGGCTATGTCGAAGGGTAGAGTTTCATCTAGGGAAAGAGCTACCCGATTCCGTTTTGTACGAGGTCTACGGGAAATTATTAGCCAAACCTAATGGTTCGGATACCCCACATTAAATTCGGCCCTGTTCACATCTGACCTCGTGGGGCGGTTGGTAGATACCCTGCAGTTGGAGATTCTGTCCAAGCTGTGATGGTCCAACTCTATACCTCCGGGCAGAGAGGATCCGCAGACGAGGCTATTTCGAAGGATATTGTCTCATCTTGGGAAACAGCTAACCGACCCCGTTTTATACGGAGTCTATGGGGAATTTTTGTCCGCGCCGACGGGCTAGGAAGTTCGGCATTGTGCCCCATTTGGGCCGGTTGGTAGATATCCTGCAGTTGGCGATTCATTGTGGAATTCACTTTACTCACTTCCAGCAGTTGACTACTTCTTCTACGCGCCGCTGGCGAATCTTATGTGTGTTGTTCTTGTCCTAAGTATCATCGTTCATAACCAACATTCATGTGGTTATTCTATTTAGTAAATTTCCTTAGGTTACGCCAATGACACATGACACAATTCAAAGATCTATAGGGGTTAGTTCAACGGTTCTTACGTTGCATCTCGACTTCAGTAACTGCCCACTGACGTTACTTAGCATTCCTCTACATTTTCTATAAATATTTTCGGAATAAATGTACTGATTAGTTATCCTCTTTCGTATCTTCAAAATATAAGAACCGTTCTATAAAGGAAGCGAACATTTTACTGTTGTAATTACTAGATGTAGCCGTTAGTTATATGCTAATAATTTCTTTTTTCGCATTCTTACTTATGGCGTCTTTCTTTAATGTCAACTATGATTTTCAAAATTTAAATGTAACTTCTATCGTCATGTTATGACTTCTATTCTTTTATTGGATTCTATCTCTTCAATAACGTTTTATTATTTTCTTTTACTCTCAGTAATTCCCTGCATCTTTGTCAGCTTTCTTTGTTTGAAATGATTAAAGAAGGCAGGACCTTTTTCTTGAATCTGAATTACTTTCGTAGTTGAATAAATCTTCATGGAAGAATTTGACCTCTGACATCGTAAGCGCTTGCTCGGTGATATAGGAGCTAGTTAATGAAATGTGATTTTGCTATTTTTTCAGGGTAATTATCTAATTAACAGGGATTCTTTGTCGAACCAAACACAACAACTTGATGAGATAGCTTCCTGCGCTACTTGACTTTGAAAGGAAAATTACCAAATGTTGTTGTCTATATTACGAGAAAAAATGTAAAGCCAAAATGGTGTCATATTTGAAACACCTACACGTTTTCAGAAATATTTACATAGCTTAAAAAATCATATTTGAAACAGTAAGATCGCAAACACTCTTACTTAGCACAATAGAAAATAAAACAAAAAGTAGGCAGCTGTTTATAAGAACTGTTAAAAAGGGTATTCGATATATCGGCCATATTTGTATTTTGGGAATCAGTGATTGAACTTCTTTTGTCTCGGGAAATTCACTGAAATTTATAAAAAATTAATAAAGGTCACAGACAAGATCTGTCATGTTTTGATAACATTAATATTACAAGAATGCACCTTTCCTCGAAAATTCTAAAATACGTTTTGAAACAGAAATTTAGAGAAGTACCAAGCAATGGTAAAACAACGTAACAGTTCATTTCTATTATTTAATATAATGAAAGTTTAAATATTTCAGTGACATATATGTACGACACGGAGATTTTAATGGTTAATATGTTACTACTTTAAAAATAAAAACATAACAATAAATAGGGATGGCAGTACTAAGTGGTCTCATTATACATATGGGTGCAATTTATTGCCTGTTATTACTTTCAGAAACAGGAGGTTGTATTATGCACAAGTGTTATTATACAGAAGAAAATACGGTAATGATGTGAATGATCTTATAATTTCTATAAAGAAAATGTAATAATATTTTTAGTATTTTTTTTTACGATAAACAACATAATTTCGGAATTAGTATCTTCATCTGATCAATGTGTTTAAACATAAAGAGTTGCAGGTGATAAAATGTGACTACTGAAATGTTTCTTTTTACTCTTTATTCCAACACCCAACACTATATAACATGTATTCCCAGAATTCTTTGTCTTCTTGTCCTATGTGACGTTTCCCCTTTGGATGTTGTTAGTCTTGTCTCACTACAATTTCCTGTCCTTTGAAGATCTTACCATTTTTTCTCTCTCTCTCTTAATACTTTGGACTGCCAACGTTTTACACACGCTCGTTAAGTCGATTAGTTAGTGTTTTCCTCTTCTCCAGCTTGCCGTCAACAAATTCTGTGAGTGTTGAATTATTGAAGCTTTTTATGTGCACGAGAAATATCAATTGTCTCTTTCTAATTTTAACGATAAGTGACTTTTTTGTTTCTATTTTCTCTAAATCTTTGTCGTTTCTCACATGTTTAGTATCTTTACGTAGAACACCATTGCTGGATCCTCAATTGTCTTTTTCATCTATCAGGCGATTGACCAACATTCACTGCCATCTAGAAGAACCGATATTTCATAGCAGTTCAGTTTACTTTCCTTTATTCCTACCGAAATAGTCCTGGTTCTTAAGACTCTGTCTAACATTTGAAATGCATCTTTCGCTATTCAAATACACAATCTGATTTCAGTGTCGTATTTTCTCTCCCCTATTAAAACATTTCTATTTATTTATTTTCTTTTAGTTGCTTGATTTTGGTTTCTCCAATTCATAGTCATTATTTTGGGTAGCCCCTTTTGCTAACAACGTTATATTCTGTTTTCTTCTCGCTGTCCTTTATTACATTTTATAATAATAACTGTAGATTCCATACTGCTGGGAATACTGTATCATCTGAATATCTTGTTGAGATTGTGGCCTGCAATAAATAAATCTTTTCTAAAACAGAAACGATAATCTGGAATTGGAATGGTACTTTGTCCAAACAATAACGTGTTTCAAAACCAAAATAAAGATTTTACAGAATATAATAATTTATCAGACTCTGTAGACTGATGCTCTGTAATCCTAAAGAAAGTGATTAAGTGAAATAAAAAAAAACACATCACATGAACACTTCAAGCAGCAGCAACCAAAATTGTTAGCATATGTAAATAATGCTATATTCAATATATTGATTTTCCACTATTTATATTATTCGGACTATTGTCGCCATATTTATTACAACGTTTCGGCCGTTGTACACTCCGACCTTGTTCAGGTGGTTGGAATGTCGAACTGAACCATTTATTTCGATCGCTAGGGTAGACTGTTCTACTTCCACGTACCATCTCGAATGGATGTCAGTATATCAGTTATCACCTGTTAATTTTTCTCTCCGGGTTCTCCACTGCCTTAACCGGATATTGAACTCTTTGGGTTCTGTCACTGGATCTAACTAACGCCTTTATCCACTGTTTCATGTGTCCTTGAAGACATCTGTATATGAATTTCTAGGTATTATGAACCTAATGTCTTCAGCAACCGTTTTTTACCTCTCCTCATATTGCAATTTTTGCTGTTTTCCTCATGTTTTTACCAGAGCTCATATTGCAATTTTTGTTGTTATTATCATTTTTATCTGGCACTCCTAATTACTGGTTTCTATATTGTATTCACTTCTATGCTTGTTCGGCTCAGGAGATTTTTGTGGCCTAGCATATGTGCTGATTCCTTAATTTTACGAATTTTTCAATGGTGCTCTTTGTCTATTATCTCAATCTGATCCCACAAAAATGACATCAATTAAACATGGCACGTGTACCTAGAACAGTCTACCACAGTTAGTGAAATAAAGGGTTCAGTTCAACATTCCAAAAAACTGAAGAAGGTCGTGGTGTACAACGGCCAAAACGTTGTAATAAGACGAAAATATGAGGACAATAGTCCGAATAATGTAAATAGGGAACATAATACCTCATCTCAGAAATATAGACAGATATTAATTTTACAATCTGTTAGAAAAAAAGTTTGGAAGGAAACACACATCACTAATAGAATGAGCTATAAAATGTAGTGGATGCGAGAAATCAGATTTCATGAAAAAGAACACTGTACTGAACGATTTCATAAATTTCACCCGACAGTAACATGAAGTGTTCGGTTAATGAATTCTTAATCTTTCCTTTATGGAAGTCGTCAATATTGCAATTACCCTTGAATATGAATACAGAATAAGAATGTAAGACTTTCCTACGAACCTGATTTCCTTTTACAGAGTAACGTTTAATATTCTTGTATTTCCTTCCACGAGAAATTAGTTTTCGAAAATTAAAAAAGGACAAAGTCAAAGGAATCGAGTGACAAATGAGTTTCCCATCAGTTCTCTTCATTTCGTCAATGCGCGTTTATCTCTGTTTTTGTCTCTGTTCTTGCTCTTCTTTTACGTTTCATGTAATCTAAAGTCAGCTTTCTAAAGAGCTAAGAAATATCTTTCAAACCTCAGACACGTTATGCAGATTTACTTTTTGCTTGTCAGGGAATCAGGGAAATATTATTTTCTCTTTCTTCTATATGTCCACTCTACTTCATTCCTTGATCAGATAGAGTAATTTCATTAGGTATGTTAATCTCCATTGAAAACATAGTACGTTAAGAAATCAAGGCAACTACAAGTTGTACTATTTTTTTTTCTTTTAGCTAGTGTAGTTCTCCTCGGAATGGGAGTATGGAATAATGGTTATCAACGCGATAAGTGAAATCAAGTGACTCCGTTTAAAATTTGGCTGTGTCGTTTGCGTTTAAGCTGCATTAATGCCCTTGGGGAATACGTGGAGCCATCACCACTCGCCAATTATCTATTAACAAATAGTAGGCCAAACTAGGCTATCTATTTTTGCGCGCAAGACAGTTTAAAAGAAGAACCCGAAATTCAAAATTGTGGAGAAGACGGGCAGTGCTCCAGTAATTTTACCTAGAAATCATGACAATGCACAAATATTAATGGAAAAAAAATTGTAGAGAGTCATGACATATCATGTCTTTAACGGAAGGTATTAAAGAATGATGAAGCGGAACTTTCCTTAAATTAAATAACCTCTTGAATTTTTCGAATTTTATGCTACGCGTCCACAGCTTGGATTAATTCCTATTGCAAAAGAAGTATGTACACATTTCCTATATAGAATTTTTCTTATATAGAATAAACCAGGACTAGAAATTAAACACCATTGATTATTATAAAATTATAAATATCTTTGATTAGACCATCAAGGAAAATTAAAGTTAGTTTGGCAACTTTCATATCACTTGGCTAATCACATTAAACAAAAAAAAAAAAAAAAGACTCAATCAAAATTAAGATTAATCTCTTGGATGTTAGAAAAACGTTGATTCAGTTGGA
>CAHIKZ030001219.1:500000-565000 GCA_903632075.3 Acanthosepion pharaonis
TCAGAAGCACAGGCAGTAGAAAAAAGTTTCGTTGATTGCTCATAAAGCGAAAGTGTAATATTAGTAACAGCAGCCTCCGAAGCAAGTAGATTATTTTTATGTGTACAAGTTCTACACTCAGGATTGTCCTTTTGGGTAATTGGCTAAACGTTGTAATAATAAGAGAGACGAGGAAAAATAGGTCTTTTGATAATGTAATATAAGGCCTTTTTTAAATTATAAGCAGTTTCGAAAATGTGCGTGGTGGAAGTGGATAACTTCGTTATTCATGTAAAAACTAATATAACCAACAAAAGTATCGTTAAAAGAAGCAAATATTGTATGACTATTCAATTATATTTACTGTTCTCATTAAAAAAAAAACTATTGATAATAACTTATTTACGATGTCATATTTTATTATGTAATCAAAATATGTGCAATATTATTTTTATATATTAATATATTTGTAAAAGATTAATGGATTTTTACTGATTAATCCGACAGATTTTTCCAGCTTTAACTTTATTTTTAGTGGATACTCATTTAATCAGACGCTCAGTTTATGCATTAAAAAGTATGTTTGTTTACTTTCGTTTACTGGCCAGATTATTCTCCGTCCGGTAGGATTTTGTATCAGCGTTCCACTGAAACTGTCGTTAGAACCGAAGTACTTTAGACCAACTCGGCCGTGAAGTATGTCAACGGTTAAGCAAAGTTTTATAGTAAATTTTAAAACAAATCTTTTCCGGAATCTCGAAATATACATGTCTACTCAGCTACGTATCCCAATGTAAACAAAGCAATTTCTAAACAAATAATGGATTTTTTACTTATTAATCCGAGAGATTTTATCATTTAAACGTTATTCTTAGTGCATACCCATATTTAGCTAGACGCTCTCTTTACTTATTAAACAGAATATTTATATATTTTCGTCTAACGGCCTGAATATTCGCGATGTATTAAAGAAGGTATATGCTCTCCGACAGGATTCAAAACTGCGTCCTCCCTACATATAAGAAAATTGAAATAGCTGAAACATATTAAGAAAATATCCTTCATTTCAAACATTGATTGACGGTGTGGAGAGACCACAAATTAAAGCATTCCTGCGCTAGCAACCCAGTATGCAGATCAAACTTTTACTACAGACACACAAAATAATAAACACGCCCAAGTGATCCCGAGAGGGGGTAGAATGAGATTTCTATTAGGACGGACCAACCGGAGACGAACCAAGCCTTACACCCACGCACAACGATTATGATACGCCCATGCAGGAAAAAAATGTTAGAATATACGCGGCCTAAAAATCCATCAAGTCAAAATGAAATGTCAAATGGAAAACTAGCCAGATGCAACTCACAGGAAATCCTTCTGGTAGAGACACAGGAAATACAGGACCGGGAAGCTCACCAAAGAGCCAAATTTTTCCAAGCACCGGCTCAAGAGTCCCCGGAATTGCCATCTGAGACATTTCGGGAGAAGATCAAAGGGCCTGCAGCCGCCGACAAATACATTTTGGCACGACTTCGGCCAGAAACTGAAGATAATTTCAAAGATCTCGGTGGATACTCGTTTAAGAACCATGTCGAAAATCATAGTCAGCTATGTTTCAGAGCGCTTTGGATACGAGGAAAAGAACACAAAAGGAAAAACTGTAGAAAATCGTAGGGAAAATAAAATCAATCAATGCAGAACTCAGATGTCAGTGGACTTAAAAGCTATACGAAAGCAACACATGAAAGCAAAACAGAAGAAGCGAGATGAAACTTTATGAGGGATGTGGGAGAAAAAGAAAAATAAAAGAAAATAAAAACGGAAAATATAATTACCTTCTGAGTATCCGATGACAGTGCATCCGCAAAAAAGAAGACCCCCTTCCCCCCCCCGGAAACAAGTTAAATAAAGCTTACACCATTGTGATTGGCTGTTGGCCAACTTCCAATCAAATGCGTGATAGCGGTTATATTTTGCCTAATATAAGTCAGCGTCTTCAGGCTGTTAATTTTAGAGGGGGGATCAGAGACTGATCAGCTCTGATGGGGGTCGACTTGGTGAGGTCAGTATGATGTTTGAAAGACTCGAAACTGCCCAATGATCCAAATCAGAGCATCACTGACGACGTCCTCTAGCGCTAAAAAGCGTATATTCAAAGTAGATTCTTTAAAAGTTAAATATGCGAAAATAATCATGTTTGATGAACAGAAAATACCATATTATCGAAGGAATTGCAATATTATTTTACTATATCAATATGTATTATTTTATATCTAATCTCTATATGTATTTCAACTATTTTAATAACTGTTTTTTTTAGTTTTTAAAGTCACCATTAATTGCAGTGGTTGTTTTTGTTTTAAGATTGCATAGTTAAGTTGATATTTCTTATTCTCATATACATTTTTCGTCCTGGGTATAACGAAAAGCTACATCTGACACCAAGACTACTGATCAGTAGATTAGATATTTTGAGGTGCGTAGAAACACCTTTTAATTGTTTTTTTCACAAGTACAATCTGACTTGGGTTTGTAGCAAATATGAGCATGATATGAGCAAATAGCGAACGCCCAAACATGTCAACAGTTCATTTTTAGAGTAAAATGACCAACAGTACATTTTTATAGTAAAATGACTAACAATACATTTTTATAGTAAAATTACCAGCAATATATTTTTTATAAAAATTAAAAACAAAGCTGTTCTAAATCTTTGTAGCGAAGTCTTTCATCGTGTCCTTCATGGCTTGAGATAAAAATTGTCACTTTCTCATCTTGTATGAGAAATACTGAATGTCTTCATGTACTAGCTGCCTCACAGGATACTCAGACACTCCTGTGACCATGGCTATGAAAACTTACTGACATTCAGTGATCGTTGTTAATCATTGCCTGGATCTCTCCAAGAATTTCATGAGTTGTTGTCTTATCAGAAAGATCAGATTAAATTTTTTCTGAGCTGCCATACAATAGTAATCACCATCAGACTCTTCCAACTCTTTCCGAATTCTTTTCACTCTCCTTAGATTGACACCCAAACACTCGGAAATGTTCATATTGGATGTTCCGTAGGGAATGCCAACCAGGACAGGATTCCGTTTCCCAATTTCTGGCGGAGTGAATTGCGTCATATTGCTTTTTTTTTTCTTTCGCAAAGATGGTGTCCAACTGACCCTACGATACTGTGCAGTCGACAAAATCAAAACAAACAAGGTACGTGCGCGAAATTGAAAAATTAAAATAACCCATCGCACACTGTACTGGGTGGCAGGTTTTCTATTAGAGTGTTATGTGGAGAGTCTTGTCGTCATTTCATTAATTGTATTCCATGGATTTTTTTTTAAATTGAGCAATAGGCATTTATGCTTGTATTTTCTCAGTATGTTAAATCTTCTGCTTTGCAAACTCGTATCGAAAGGCTGATATTTTTGCATTTATCTGGAGATAATTATCAACGTTGATGATACACATAAACTTCTCATCTATGGACCCTCCCTATCAACAGAATTCGGATGCAACGGACAAATTAGCAGACAGAATAAAAATCTGGAGAAAAAAAACACTTTCAAATCGTCACGGATTTATTCCAAAATTTGTGGACTTAGAGGAACGGGTCGTATTCTCGAAGTAACCATTTACTGGCTGCCGTTTCAATTGTAAACAAAGAAGAGAGTACTCTATATAAAGTATGACACATTGGCGCGTGCGTGAGAAAGCAGCTGTGAGAAATTTATTTTTGTTATTTTGATTAATATATCTATATTAAGTGTATATTTATTTACACCATATGTAAATGTTTATACTATGTACATTATGATCATAAATTCTAGCAGTTACTATAGTGGTTTTATAACTGAAAAAATATACCTTCCCATCTACGGATAATCGGATTTAACGGATCCCTCCCCCTATTAGTCCGTTGATGCGAAGTCTGTCTGTAATTATTATTTTTACAAATACTGTTACTTCTAATCCTCGCTTGATCCCCGCTTGAAAACCCAAGCGGTGCGCATGCATTAGACGAAAATAATGAAGCGTTATTCCGTACAATATGTTGTGACATCAGTTTCCATGTATTTCTTAGAACAACTTTCGTTCCGCTTTGTGATGTTTACTTAAATGTGATAATGTTCATGTTTCTTTTTTCCTTTTTTTTAAATATGCAATTATTTTTCATAATTTCTCCCGACAACTCTTTTTCTTTTAGTCGTCTAATCGAAGCTTTATGAATTTTCATCAGCATGACTGATGCTAACCTCCAGGATTGTGACCGTTTGCGTCTTCTGGGAGTAAGGCATTCTACGGTCATGAAGGAGAAATAGTATCTTGAATCAATTAACCGTTCTGGTGCTAGGAAAGGTTGTTCACTCTGTCGAGCTAGAATCTATATTACAAAATAATAAATCACCCTTTCTTGCTGCCCCGACTGGTCTGCTGCTTTTGCTAGGTATTTAGAGATAAATGATAACGTCCAAAGAAGAATCTGAGTTATTATTGCTCCTGACCTGGCATCTTGGCTTCTGTAATTTTTCCACCGCCGTAATTTAGTTTCCCTGTGACTTTTCTATAAATATCTGTCATTCTTAAGAGGAACTTTCTTCCTTGCTATGTCGACTTTAGGAATTTAAGTGCAGTATTAGATTAGCAGCAACGTCTCATCATTTTATAGTTGAATTTCTAGATATAAACACTCTCCCAGCTTATTGCTTTTCACTCAATTTTGATATTCAAAAATTTGAATTTAATCGCAATCGTTATATTTTCTCTTCTTTTTCATGTTTTCTTTTTGTTTTCTCTACTTGATAATGTTTTTTTATGGTTTTCTCATATTATTCTAGACTCCGTAAACCCCTTGCATCTTAATGACTTTATTGCCTTGCTTGGGGTGAAATGACTAAAAATAATCCATTAAATCAGAATATCTCTCCAACTACTGAGTCTACAGAATAAGAGAATTTACACTCTTGAGAATGCTATTGAAAATATTTTTTTAATTAACTACACTATAACAGTTTATAATTTTTTAATATATTATGCAATAAAATTTTTAAAGATTTTTTTTTTTTTCTGGAGAGAAAACAAAACTAAATTTTCAACATGTCCAAAATGCAGAAAGAAGACAACTCAGCATACTTAGTCTTGAAACATTCTCCTTAAATTGACAAATCACAGCTCAAAATACCTGCAAATAAAAAAAAACAAACGATCAGAAAATAAAACTGTTGACATACATTAAACAAAATTATTCAAATAAGATAACCAACCTTGAAAAAATTAATAAAATAACATGTTAACAAAAAATCTAAATAAATGTACAAACAATTACGTAAATAATAAATTAATTCAAAAACTATAAATGTACACATAAACACAAGTAATATTTTAATAATCATAATAATAATTATAACCAATAATTAACTAAGTAAATAATACTAAATAATGAGTAAAAATGTGACAAACAACACTGTACAATAGCTACAAATAATCGCATTTAGATCCAGAATTACTTCAACTCAGTTCACACTTAAATAAGTTGGAATATAACTTACAGCCAACACGATAGTTTCAAGATAATGCAATAGACATAAGTAGACTATGTATCATTGATCAACTTATATAAATAATCGAGCCAACACGGAGCTCGCATGGTTTGAAGATTGTGTTCAACTTGAAACATAGTATCACTTTTTGGCGGTGACTTCACTGTTCATTTTTATATTTACATAAGCTCTATCTCTGATATTTTTCACATTATACTTATAGATATAACATATATATATATGTATATAATATTATATTTCCTAATCATTTCAACACAAGAAAAGCGATAAAGCCAAGAAAACGCTGGGGATGCTTAAGTGTGAAAAATCAAAGAACACATTAACGAGGGTAAATTAAAGATCAGATTTCAAGGAGACATTGACATTGCATTATAATTTTCGAATACTGGAATAAACAGGAAAGAAAGAATCAAGAATTGAGTTCCACAAGCAAAAACATGACAGAAGAAATGACAGATTTCTATCTCAATTTCTAAGATGAAGAGTTATCATTATCTACAATATTTATATTCGAAGTACTGCCATCATCTTTGTTCTTGTTACCCCAAATATCCGGCATCGTGCTCTCCGCCGTATTTAGGTGTATATTGATTTGGTTAAAATACAGGGAATTTAGAAATGAAAATTTATTTAATCTACTCTTTAAACATAACATCAGCGTATGCAAGTGGAAAAAAGAAACAGGTCACGGAGGAATAGCACAAAGAGTGCCACGGTCTATCTACCTTACGTCAAGAGCTTATCTGAAAAGATTCAGAAGATCTGATGTCCATACAATATCGGGACAATTTACGAAGAAATCTCTAGTAAGTAAAGCCTAACATGGGAGAATATGTACAATAATTTTCGTACGCCATTCCTTGCAGCTTTGGCAATTGACGTAAGAATGGCTCTGCGAGTAAAGAAAGAAAGACAAATTTTGCAGGTTTTCAAAGCAGCAGAATCAGATGTCAAACAAAGCAGGCAGCATCAGCAGCACCAATCAACAGGTTAGGATTAAAGCAATAACTGCTACTAAGAATAACTACTAGATGTGGAAAATGGAACGAGAACAACTGATAACTGTAGATTGAATAAAGTGTTTGGTTCATAAATCCCAGATATATATACACCAGATTTTGGCGGGAGATATTTTGGGCAGTACGTTGAAAACAATGTAAGAACAAATATGGGGACAATAGTCTGAATATAAATAATGTAAATAAGAAACCAATAGCATAAAACATACAGTGTGGCACCATGCATACCTGACGAGCTGAGAGAAATATTCATAGATATATGATTTTTTTTACGTTTTATCAACCATTTAATAATTATTTAAGGCCGAAAAATATTTTGGGTTTTAAGAATAATTCTTTCTTTACATTCAAGCGATCTGGAAGAAAGAAAGAGAAAACGAAGAAGAAAGAAAGAAAAAATAATACGAAAACAGGTCATAGGCGAGCACACACGCGCGGCCGACAGATAACAGGTGTCGAAAAATATCAGGTCAAGCATCTGACCGATTACCGCGGATCCGCCAAAAATGGAAGTTTGTTATCAATTGGTTGTCACCCAAGGGAAAAGAAAGAAAGGAGGAAAAGGAGAAACGAAGTTTAGGGACAATGAAAATATTGATAAGTAATAAGTGGGAAGTGTGTCATTGGAATGATAGTAAAAGTCTAAGTGGGTGGGGAAGTGTATCTAAGGATATGAAGACAAACTATTAATACGAAAACACAGACAGTCTCCAGAATTAGAAAAAGCCACACAAGTTGGTCGCTGAAAATTTTTCTTGAGATAATAAAGATTTTTATTATCAGACCTTCGAGCGGAGGGAAAATGAAATATATTTATTTCGTTTCAGAAACACCAACGAGTCTGAGAAATTCCTTTCTTAGATCATATCCAATTAGCGATAAACTGCTTGACAAATACCACGTGTTAAAAAGCCGAAGGTGTCATCTCAGTCGCTCATGATAAGGGCGATTTAAAATTAATATTTTTGTTTTTTAAGCAAGGTGTTTCTTTCCCAAAACAAAGCCACGGATTGTCCATGCCCGACTAAAGACGTCATTGGCTAAATAAGATCACATGACACACGAAGGAGGAGGAAAGATACCCGACCAGGACCTCATTGGCCGAGAGCGGTCACGTGACGCACGAGAAGAATTGGTCGACGCCCCTGTCAGGAGTGTAAGTGTAAGGAGCCGATACGAAGAAGCGGGGAAGCGGGTACACGCCCCTCAGAGGAACAGTAAGGGAGTGGGAGTGAGAGTGAGTTACCGAAAATGGAAAAGAATGAAAAATCCCTAACCAGAAATAAGAAGGGTGGATACGTATTTAGAATTATCGAATAACCCATGGCGCCGACAGACCCACCCCAGTTTTGACTGCGTCAATAAAAACGAGCCCCCAACCGACAGAAATCAGTTTAGCCGCGGACGGCGGGAGAGTTCAGCCGCGGACGGCAAGCAGAGATGAGCGCCCAGTGTTGAGACCGCGTCAAGATAGCTGACCAAGATTCACGCACACTTCTGGACTCTTCTTCAACCAAGAACAAGTAGTTTGAAGAGCGACTTAGAATCAAGACCACAGAAATAGGTTTTTTTTTTTACTTTCGTCCAAAGACACACTGAAACACAAATTTCTTAGAGAGCAGACAACTTGAAGCCTTAAAGTTGCCTAGTAAAAGCGTCGTGCCACAATCCACAGAACGGGTCGGGAAGTAGACATAGTCCTATGTACCGAGCAAATAGACATAAAAAGTTTGTTACCTTTTTCTTTGATACGTTGGACCTTGTGAGTTTTTATTTTATTTTCTTTTATACATAATTGTGTGTTATCACCCCCGTTGGACTCAATTTGCATTACGGCCCCAATCCCTGTTTGATCTCGTCTGTCTAAGATCAATTCACAACGTGGGTAGGCAGACTGGAGATCAGTGCAGTTACCCTGGGAACCAGGCGTTGGAAGCGGGTTGGGAACGGCGAGGCTGGTATCAATCTAACCTAAGGGTTAGAACGTCACGTTTGGAGCAGCGAGGAGCGAACAGCTGACGCCGCGGCGAAGACGTCACAGTTGGTGCTGTCCGTGACCAGGATATCAGAGCCTGGGGAACACGTGACGTCACAATTGGCGCCGCGACCGGGATCGAACGACACAGTCGACGCTGCGATCGGGGGACGACGTCACAACAGTTATACCTATTAATTCCAACAATAAGATGAAGAGACCAACCTTTCAACCTTGTACTGCGTTTAAATTCATAAAGTCACGGTATCAAAGAGGAAAGCACATCCGAACAATTGCCATATATTTTATAGAAAAGTCACAGCTTACAAGTGGCTGAAGCAGTGATGACACGTCAGGACTAATTGGGGAAATGAATATACTTCACACCGGCTAGATTTTGGTTAAATCGAAAATGCCTGTATACAATTACTTTTTTGCTTCGCTTTTGGAGGTATTCAGTTTCCATTTTTGCAATGATACATATACCGAAATACAAATATCGTTTCTCCAAATTTCACAAATACTAGAAAAAAAACTTATTCTACCGACTGGCCGGGGACGTGTATGACTATGTTCTTTGCTTAGAACATCTGCTTTTCTCTTTAAATCTTTTTTTTTTTTAACTATTAATAATCGAAGTGCAATAATTAGATTATTATATCAATAAAATTGAGCCATATATCAAGTGAAAACATGATAAAGTGATATTCATTATACACAGTACTTTTAATGAATAGAAATAACAGCTTGCTTTCACGTGAACCAAGCCCCTTTGCCTATTGTCAAACACATATTTCTTTTAGAAAATATCAGAATTAATTCATAAAAGGTGGAATGGGTCTTAAGCCATACGTGGGAGCAATTTATCCACAGCATCCGAATATCTCCGGATTTTAACTATAGTCGTACGATTTCCATTTACACAGGGCTTACTATCATATTATGTAGAAACATTGGATCTCGTATGATCATCTACGTTAAAAAACGCATAATCTTGTCACTACCTATGTGGGAGACGTCTTGAGGTTGGTGCTTTAAACTCGGATTTACTGGTGGTCTAATGTTTAATGGTTTGAAACTAAAAATCAGAGGGCCGATTCCCAATTACGGTCGGCTCCGTTATATTCACTTACGCGCAAGTACCCTTAGGAATGTTATGCATACACATTTTATCCACCAGCTATTGGTTAATTAGCAGAACATTTGTCATTAATTCATTACATCTAAAACAAACTTATATATATATATATATATATATATATATATACATCTCTCCATATATATATATATATATATATATATATATATATATATATATATATATATATTAGTGGTATATATACATACTCATGCAAAATATATAAATACGCATACATGTATATTTTTTTTTTGAATAAAAAATTCCAAGAGGAAGAATCCAGGTAGAACTCAATGTCCAGGACAGAGTAAGGATATAATAAAAAGGCTTAAACACTAATATTCCATGGTCATAATTTAATCCATTGGAATCGTAAATACGATCAATTCATCAGACCAACAAATTAAAAAAAAACAAAAAATTTTTTTTTGAATTTGTAGGTCTGATCAATTGATTGTATTTACGATTCCAATGGAATAAATTATGTCCATGGAATATTAGTGTTTAAGTTTTTTATATATATATATATATATATATATATATATATATATATATATATATATATATATATATATATATGTTCAAATGGTTACAGTCATATACTGGATTTAATACTTAGCAATTAGTTTTGACAAAAAGCACTCAAATTTCCATATTCATGCGATTCTTTGCAGTCCTTAACTTATGCCCTATAGTGTGCATATTTACTTGGACATATCCTATGTAACAGTAGATGCATAAATACATACAGTTAGTCTTCATTTCTATACCAGCGAGGATTTTTATTATATAATTACTTTCCCATTTTCCAGCACATAGGTCATAAATCATTTAATCTGATAGATTCGAAAAGCAACTTTATGCAGAGTGATTTTATAATATTTCAAAGGACTCGCATCTGCGACATTTAATATATAATAATAATTAAGTATGCACCCACAGAAACAATCATATAAATCATGTGTGTTATATTAATGAGGTATTTTAAATATTTACACTATTTATATTGTTCGGAGTTTTGTCATTGTCTTTCCACATTCACGACGTTCTAGCCCTTGTACATTCCGGCGTTCTTCAGGTGAGATTTGCTAGAATTTCGTTTGAACACTTTATTTGTCCACGGGGTAGATTGTTCTAATTTCACGTACAATGCCAGTGGCTAGATCACTTTTAGTTAATTCGCCTTGATAAGTTTTTCATCTCTCTGCCTAAACATTTTTTTTAGAGATCTAACTCACAAATCTTTGATTTTAAAATTGACTTGACCCAATCAACTAATGCTTTTGTCCAATGGGCCATGTCATCTTGGGAACAATAAAGATGATGACAATCATCGCAACGATGTAAATAGTGACAAATATTGAAGATATTGTACTCTATTTTATTTCAAAATTTGTTGACATAATCCACTTGTTCTTGTTTGGGAGACCCGCCCGCAAACAATTTGAGACTTGTTAAAGAATATATGAAGCTAAATGATCCCAATCATGTTACTTTGTCTGATGTAGCTCTACCAGGGACTTCTCTCGTATTCACATGTGTGCGATAAATTGATAATATTAATACATAACGTTGGAGACGACGCTCTGGTCAGATAAATCAGGTGGCCCTCATAGTCTCCATCTAGATTTGAACACAAAGTCGCATTGTCGTCTTCATATATCAAACTAAATAATAATAATAATAAAAACAAGCCTCTTGACAACTGGCCATGATGCTACTTCCCCCTTTGCACTCATTCATGAGCAAAACCTGAATGTTAGACCCCGGAGACAGACGCAAATCATTAAGGCTAACGGGTAGTCGCATGTGTGGTCCTGAACGGTTTAATTGCAGTCGTTCATCTTAATTTAAAAAGACAATCCATGTATAAGTTATTACATTCAATCAACTAAAATCATAAGCCACGCGAGACATATTTGGAATATTATTATTATTATTATTATAGTACATATTCTCACCTGTAGTTACCAGTTGCATGTATCGGCATGTATGTGAGAATAAATGTTTAAAAGTCTAGCACTATACTAAGTGTCTAAGTTCTTTTTTAAATATGACACGATTCAAAAGTTTCTCCTAATTTCCAATGTTCTACTAATTTCAGGATCCTTCCTCTCGTTCTAGTAACAAGCGACTGTACTTTGAGCTTCGTAAATCTGAAGTTCCCTCGAGTTCGAGAGTAAAGGCGAGATATTTATCTGTATTTTCATTTTCTTTCTGATCTACTTCATGGTCCGTTGGAAAATCGAAAGACAATATCTGATATTGTATTTTACTTACCATGTGCAGTCTTCTCTTTCGGAATTGGTGGCCGTTTGAATCTTAACATCATAGAATATTGTATGTATTTAGTTTTTCTGATCTCTTGCCGTTGCCGATATCTTCTGATTATGTGAATCATTGTGACAGTTTATCTCGACGTTATATATTTGACATTTTCTGGTATTTTCTCCGTCTTGCTCGTAATACACACGTTACTTATGACAGTTTCCACAGGGAAGGGGACTCAATTTCTCACTTGAATTTGGTTTTGCTCAATTATGTCGACATAGATTTATCTTTAACTTTTTAGATTTTTCCTTTGAAGTCTCCATAAACTGATTTACTACACATTCTCCGTTATTATTATTTACAGAGTTTCCTCTGATTTTCTGTTATTTATAGCTTTTGGCATCAATTATTATCTTTTCTCTTCATTTTTTTCGAATGATTCGATTGCCAAGTTAACACAATATACATCTCCCTTTGTTTGAGAAAACAACTATTTTATAACCTAAATTATTATATATCTCAGTTATTCTGTCTTAATGGTAAGACAAACAGGTAAAATAAAGTTAAATTGGTAGCTGATTTTAAAAGAAAAGTAACCTTCCATCTGTTGTTAGATTCGATATGAAAGATCTCGTTAATTTATCGCCACCAAAACGAAACTGATATTTTCATTCGTCTTACGCAAGCTTTTTTTTTTGTCGCCCATCAGCAGGAGATATATTCATTCCGACTTCCCGGGTTAAGGTTTTCCACTGACATGATCGAAAGATTATAGTGAATCTATTGCAAGGAATACACATAATATATACCGTTCCAGACATTTTTTCTAGTTGGAATTTATTTTATACATATGTAAGTCTATCATTCCACCACGCATTGACTATTGCTACCACCACTGGTCTGGTGCTTCTGCTATGTACCTAGAGATTCTTGACCAAACCCATAGTAAAATCTGCAATGTTCTCGGTTCTAAAATGGCATATATTCCTCAGTCATTTTCTTACGGTCTGTGACTTTTCTATAAATATTTTTATGGTAATTGTTCTGGTGAGATTTCCTCAGTAGTATCTTTACTTTACGAATTTAAGGACAGTATTAGTTTGGCAGTTAGGTTTCATCTTGGAGTGGAAATTACTAGTTTTCTATGGCAGTTTCTTCTTTTTCTCGCTTTTGGAAATATCTTCGCTCTCCTTGCTTTCTCGTAAATTTTCATCTTTAAAAATTTAAATACAATATCGATCATCCTCAGTCTTCTTGCATCCTGTACATTTATTGTTCTATCCCCCTTAATAATTTTTTCACAGACATTTAAAAATAAAATTATGCTTTATTATCTTTTTTCCTGTATATTGGTCCATTTTTTGTGAATTCCTCTCTTGTGCAGCTTAAAAATGAATTGGAGAAAGTTACAATTGAAACAGAGCAAGTATTAATTCAGTAATTAAGTTTTTGGCGTAGGTATTGGTATGTACATTTTCTTAGTCTTCTGAGGAATGTTTCCTTTATTTTCTCTATTTAATGACGCCCGTTTCCATAATTTCTACTTATTTGTAACCAATTCACATTTCTGTTCATCCTTTTCAGCGTTTTTATTGATTTTTTTTTTAGGTTTGGTACTGCACTTTTTTTGGTTGCTTTTTCATTTTCACTTTTCTCCTCCTAATATGATGACACTTTGCTCCATGCCAAATTTCATTCTTGCTTGAAGATTATGACTATTACTATATGAATTTCAAAATATGTTTGGACATATTTGACAATATACTGTTTAAGCTTTCTCGTGAAATTCTGAATATGTGAACTTATTTGTATTCCCTCAATATATACTGCACTGTTAACTTCAATATCAGTGATGTGGAAGTGATGTAATAGATAATTTCTCGAAATAAGAAATCCGAGAGCCGATTTCGAATTACAGTCGATTTTGTTACATTCCAATTCATACGAATTTCCTTGAAATATTTCTGTATCAATCTCTTCTCCCCTCCCCTCACCTATAGTCTAAATATTATGACTTTCATCTGGAAATATGTAATTATTGTCAAACAAATTGCTAATGCAATATTAAATCGTAAAAAAAGAATTATTCTTACCATCTAAAATATGGTTCGGCTTTAAATAAACACGAGAAAGATTTGTTAAACCGTAAAAAGAAATTAGTTAAGCAATAATATTCACTACGACAAACAGAATTGGATATAGCGAGTATCGACAGAGGATACCAGCTTTTATTCTGGTCTTTGCTACCTAATACCCATTTGCGAACTTTTAATCTTTCAGAGATTTCATAATGAACGTTACTATTTCACGTAAAACATGAAAAGACTTCAAATATTCTAACGTTTCCTCTCGTCATAAGCCTTTATCTCGTTTATCCCTTCTATGGCTAAGATTCTTGTTTTAGTTTCTCTCACTAGTCTTTACTCATCGAACAGTCTATTATTACTGCACCTGTACGATCTTTTCGGTATCCTTACGTTTACTTAGGAAAATGTGTCCTTTAAACGAAATTTATTTGCTTATTTGTGATGTTAGGACTTTAGAAATCAGTGCTAAGCATGTTTAAAGGTTTGTAGTTTTTAAATGGTTCCTTTCTTTAGATATGACTATAATAATAATAATAATACCTGTTATTATTATTATTATTATTATTATTTCCTATGGTTTCTGTTGTATACATAAACCCTTTCGAGTCCCAACCAGAAACATAATGTCAGAAATGGCTTTATGATATTTTCCACTGATTATATTTCTTACACTTTTTGTTTTACAAAGATTGCACATATTTTGCATAGATAAAGCTCTTCGTAATGTGAGCGCTCTATGTGTGAGTACATTTTTTTTTGTTTTTTATTAGGGTGTTGTTTACCAGGAATCTCTTTCAATGAGTCTATCTGAACCTGATGAATCCGATGTCTCCAACTACAACTGGAATAATTGCTATTATTATTATTATTATTATTATTATTATTATTATTATTATCTGGTATATAACCGTGTCTCTGGACAGCATTCTAGAGATAGTGTCTCGATAAAAGTGCTAATGGTTGTGCAAGCTAAAATTCATTAAACCTCATGTTATGAAGGCACAGTAGGTTTGGCACGTTCGTCACACTATTACTGTCAGAATTAGGAACAGACATTGACCTCATGAATTAAAGTACTGAGACAGATTGTTGTTATTGGAATTACCCAAATGATGCAGAATATAGAAAGAATCCATATGATCTGGAAAAAGATGTGTATGATCAGTGCAAAGGCTTTTATTTGAAATGTGGCATGTTGTTAAAATAAACTTGGTTAAAAACAGTGTTAGGAATTAATTTTGTGATGAAGAAGGAGAACCCCACGGAATGGTAGAATTTCGATTCATCTGGAAGAGACGATTGGAGTCTTGGATATGGTGATGTTTTTTACTTAAGAGGATGTCAGTGTTGAAGAAATGAAACCAAGCAATATTACAACAGAACGTGCAAAATATGATGATGATAATAATAATAATAATAATAATAAATAATACAATATTAAAAAGATAATATAATATTAATATAAGAATAAGAAAAAATAAAATAATAAACATAATATAATAATAAAGACAATAATAATTCTCCTAATGAATTTTAAAGTAAATATATGTTTTAATGAATTCTATATAAATATTTATTTCGTTTTTAATATTATTTTAATTTTTGCCGTAATTTTGCATTTATTTTATTTCGTTTTATTTCATTTTCAGCTTGAATATAACTCAGCATAAATATCAAACTCATTTTAATTTAAATCTATATGACTACAAATCATAATTTGCTTAAAGTCTTACTATTAAAAAAAAGAAAAAGCTCAGGAGGAAAGGAATTATATTCCTTAAAATAATGTCTGATATATATATATATATATATATATATATATATATATATATATATATATGTAAAGTTTGCTCATTTGCCACAAATCATAATTTAAATTAATTATATATTAATTTTTATGACATATTATTAGAGCATTGGATATTGACCGATGGGTTATTGTTATCAATGTTGTTGCTATTGCAATCATTACAATTATTGTGTTATTAATCTGAATATTATCTAATTTGTATTTAATTTTATAATTGTTTTGTTATTATCATTGTTTAAATTTATCTTTTTACGGAAATCTAAATTTGTTTGATTTTTGCTTTCTGTTTCCGGTTTGTTTTATCTGTTTCTCTTAACGTCGTTTTGAATTACAAAAGCGATTCCTACGAGCAGCAGTCATGAAAGAAAATTGGTCAAAGTTACAAGACCGCTGATAGGTAGAAGAAATAAAGCAGAATGCAATAATAAAGATAATATTAATTGTAGTATTAATAATAACAATGATGATGACAATATACAGTTTATATATATATATATATATATATATATATATATATATATATATATATATATATATTTTGTGTGTGACCATTGAATTCAACACTCAGATGCGACAAGCTGTTTCATGCTAGACGCACTCATCAGAGTGTTGACACCAATGTTCACCTTTATAGTAAAATAATCTATATCTGTTATATTGAGCACTTTATCCCATTATTATAACACACCGTAAAGCTATATTTCTTATATATATATATTTATATATATATATGTATATATATATATATATATATATATATATATATATATATATATATATATTCATTTATTAGTATAAAGCTGCAAATTAAATTTTAGATTAATAATATTTTAATTTTAGAGACATGTTATATTAATTGCAGATATACTTGAGATCTGTACATAGTAGTTTTATTAATTTTTGACACAAATAATGTTTTTTTTTGTTTTTTTTTTTTGCCTGATTCATGAAGTGCATTTAACAGTTAACACATTAATAATAGTAAAAATAATAATTGTGGTAGCGGTGATTGTGTTAATTGTGGTGATATTGACTTATCGACTTTATTTGAATGGTCTTTTGTTATTTTTATATTTATTAGTAATTTATATAGATTTTTTTTTATTTTATAAGCCATTCAATACAAATACTTATAATAAACGTTTCTTTAAATATTATTAGTATGTATATACTAATTGTATTTATGTGTAAAATCTATTTGTGAAATAACAGTATTTGTGAGATTTTGATATAGTTTCATACCATTGAACATAAGAGAGAAAAACATCAAAGAAAATTCCGTAGAAAATCGAAGATTGCCGGACTCTTGTGAAACACGTAATGCCTCCTAGGGAACTAGACACTTATAAATGAATATTTTACCGTTGTTACTAATAACAATTGTAAAAAAACATTATAATAATATGATCAAGCATGCTCCACTTTGGTATGGATATGCTCTGGCGCCCACGAACCAGCCCCCACTTATGAGTATATACGGACTAGCTACACTTGATGACAGAACGAAAAATATTGCTAAACAGCATCGGTTCTCAGTCGGCTAAACCCAATGATGAAACAGACGTGGATGAAAACGTCTGCAACTGAAATAAACTCTACCAAACAAGAACGAGAGGAAAAACACGCCGAGGTTCCATACATTCATTAAAAGAAAATCCCACAAAAGAACAATCAATAAAGGTCCCATGGAAGATTATATTGAAGTAAGGATAGAATTTTACATTGCTACGATAAATCCAACAAGGACAACAAAGACCAAAGCCTCCTATAATATCTGTCGAGAAAGCTATCTCTCAAATAGACTAACATCGATGCCAACAAAGTAGCCAATACAAGGCGTGATATCATCAGGAAAAAAAGAATGCCTAACATCCGAGAAAACATCAAAAATAGATTAAATGTTAACATCGATGAGCTAAATGCCAACAACCCAAAGGGAACAGGAACAAAGAAAAAATCAGTTATAATAATTCCTCTAAGGTACACAAGCAAATAGAGGAAGATAATGACGAATATGAGAAAGAAACATCCGATATAAGTGGGAGAATGTAAAATAAATATCTTTCGAAGAAAAGCCAACAATTCCAAAAATAAAAAAAAGAATCGTCACGTGAAAGAAACTATCAACCTCGCTAACTAAGCAATTAGTAGCATAAGGTACGGAATGGAATGACCGATGAACCTGACAGAAATTGATTATCTTATATACTCCACCCCGGCTACGATCGCAGAAACAATAGGTGAGAAATTAAAACCGAAGCGTAAGCGTAAAAATAATGCAAGTCTGTAAAGAAAAATAGAAACTGAAATAAATAAACTACGAGGACAATTGTCACTTTAAGTGAAGTAGACAATGGCTCCAAAATAAAGAAAGTGGAGACAACTGAAACGAAGCCTTGACATAAAGAATAAGACTAACGTACGAAAAGTTAAAGAGAAGCTGAAACAAAAATTTCATATATATATATATATATATATATATATATATATATATATATAATGTGTGTGTGTTTATGTAAATAGATAATGATAAAAATTAAATGAACTAAAAAGATGTCAGCTATATAAATACAAATGTTTGTATGCATACAAATAATTGCTATATTCCGCTTAATATGTAGCATAACAAAAACAAGGAAAGATGTGTGCCTGATAAATATGCTGCAAAATTTCCGAGTGGGAAATAATCAACATATAATATCAACATGAGCAACTTTGGATTAAATTATGTATCGTTTTCACTCTCTTAACTCTAATTCTAATAATGATAATAAAATAGTGATAATAATAATCATACTAAGTATAATAATGTTAGCCCAAAATGAATAATAATAATAATTAGAAGAAGAAGAAGAAGAAGAATAAAGGAAAAAGAAAAATGTCCGTCTGTAAAGAACAAATAGAAACCAAAATAAATAAACTGCGAGGAAAATTGTCACATTTAAGTGAAGTAGACAATGGTTCCAACATGAAAGAAAGAAAAAGACAATTGAAATGAAGACTTAACATAAAAAACACAGACTGACGTGCCAAAGATTAAAGAGTAGCTAAAGCAATAATTTCAATGAAGGCACAGAGAAACAGGCGTTATGAAAAATGAAAAGAATTCTTTTGGAAAAAAAACAAACAATATCTTCAAAGCAAATACTAAGAAACTATATCGAGAACTGGGAAAAATAGACATAAACGACCCGTCTAATATCTATGGTGTCGAGAGGTTCTGGTGTAATATGTGGGAAAATTCCAAAATGCACAATGTAAGTGCAACATGGATCAAGCAGCCACGGGAATAACGCACGTATAGAGTACCAAAAATCGACATGCAAATGGAACGAATCCTTACTAAGAAAAAAAAAAAAGAAAAGAAACGAATATCATCTACACCAAACGATTGAAAAAGAAAACAAAAATTAAATTACAAAGAAAAAACAATCTGGGAAAACAAGGCATTGCATGTCATGCATCGAAAAACAACGAAGAAAGCAGAGGTGGGTCAACAGAAAAGACATCAGTGGCTTAGGAGCACCGGGTTGAAAGCTGAGAGAGGTTGTCTAATTCGTGCAGCTCGCAACCAGATCCTATCACTGTCACATAATCAAGGAACTAACCCAAAATGCAGGATCTGCGGAAAATATAAAAATGTCGACCATATTACCTCAGAATGTCCGGAACTACCAAAAAATGAATATACTCACAGACATCACTAAGGAGTGTCATATGTGCACCGTAATATTTGCAAGAAAGACAAAATAGAAACCACTTAGAGATGGTATTGACAACAAACAGACACAGTTACCGAAAATAAACGTAATTATCTTCAGGACTATGCCAATTCAAACTGACACTTAAATAAGAGCCTACTAACCTGATATGATCATAAAATTCAAGAAATTCAGGAAGTGTATGCTTAGTGACATAGCAGTATCATATGAGATAAACACCTTCATAAACATTAACGAGAAATTGTCCAAAAACAAGCACCTGGAGATCGAGATTAACAGGTCGTGTGATATAAATAGTGAGAGTGTACCAATAGTAATCGGAGCTACGTTCCTCATGAGAAAAGAATATACAATTTTACCAAGAGTGTCCCCATGTAATATAAACATAAATGTTACCTAGATCACCCTACTAGGAACATTCTGTATACTAAGAGAAGTGCTATCACTTAAATGAAAATTCTGCCATATGACATAAGAACCATACTTTGAACCCGGCTCTACAGGATACAAAGCAGGAAACATAGCATACATAAATAATAATAATAATAATAATAATTTTTAATACTTGAAAAAGATGATAAGAGCCTTATTTATATAATGTAAAATGAAGACAAAAGATAATGAAGCCATTTGTCACCTTAGGACACTATTTTCGACCCGGAAACTCAAATAAAAAATCATAATAATTTTTTTCCTTTCTTGTCAGTACAATCCCTTAAGACGAGAGAGTAAATATATGTATTATATTTGCCCATATTTTGTTTATACTGATACATAACATGCAGAGGGTTTTAATCTTTTATTACGTTTCTAATAACAAGGAGATAATATAAAGTGATTATCAGATCCACAAAGTGAAAAGTTTTGGCTCGTTTGTAAACAAAGGCTTTCAGGGTTATGGTTAATGTTCTTATCTTTACATTTTTATCATATCAGGATTTTACTTATAGACATAAGAATATATTTCGCTTCCCACATTTTCTTTTCAAAATCAATTTCAATTCCTTTATATTTACTATATATATATATATATATATATATAAGAGAATTTTTGTTGATTGTACAGCCAATTCTACGAAAAGGACATTATGTTTGTCGTCTTTAATCGATATGTCTGCTCTCTTAGCTTTTATATGTCTGACTGATCGCAAGACTCTTTCAGGTTTTTTTTCTAAATACTCTCAAAGATTTTAGCGATGATGCAGTATTTCATGTTTGTTCTCTCTCTAGGATCTTAGCTTCTCTAGTTGCTTTGAAAATGTTTTAGGAATGTTTCGATTTAGCGAATAAATATCTAAAAAAATATTCACTCTCATGTTCCTAAGATTTTACTGTCCTCGTTCATGTTTCTTTTATTTACCATATCCCCGTTCTGTATAAGACGTACCGCTTTTGTCAACAAAATAGTGATAATCATTATCTAGTAAGGTTTCATTACTTTATTCATTATAAATCTTACCATACAGATTGTGATCTTCATGTGTCTTATTAATGCCTGACTTAGCAAAAGTGGTACAGGGGTAACAAATGATTTATAGAAAGAAAACTAAACTTCATAATGGACTTTTTAGAAACCTGTAATAAGCAGTGAATCTTTAGTCAATTTATAGTAAATTCTGGAATAGTAATCCAATTTTTATAGATAAATCCTATTTTACGGTGGGCGTTAGATAAAGTGTCATAATTTTCTTTTCAGGAAAACTTTTATTTTGTGCATTTGCCATAAGATTGCTTGGACGAACTCAGCTCGTATCATCTATATTTAATTACTTCTGATGTTTCCATAGTGA
Organism: Acanthosepion pharaonis; assembly: GCA_903632075.3. Classification (NCBI taxonomy): domain Eukaryota; kingdom Metazoa; phylum Mollusca; class Cephalopoda; order Sepiida; family Sepiidae; genus Acanthosepion; species Acanthosepion pharaonis. Next base: position 521,356 of record CAHIKZ030001219.1, read on the forward strand.
CGAATATTAATTTCCAATTGGGATGTTCCGAACGGTGATCATCCTCTGTTTAAATAAAAAAAAACAATGAATGAGTATTAAGAATATTGTGCCTGTAGCATGGCATAGACCATGAGAAGACCTAGTAGCAGTTACAATATATTTCAAGAAGCAGTAGTGTAAATTGTTATTAATTTGCCGCGGCCGGGAATTGAAATATTACTTGATATCATGAGAAATTTCCGTTTTGGGGAACTAGTTGCAATGACGAATGCATCCTCTGACCAAACTGTTCCTTAAATAGATAATTGCAGGTGGAGAAATATAGGTTATATTCGACAATGTAACCAAAGCAAGAGACTGACTTGACAAGAACAAATCTCCAAATTGGTTGCACGGTGGAGTATTAGCGGCACAGATTGAGTGTTCGATTAGCAAATTTCGATTGCCAGTCGAGTTTGTTACCTAAAAACACCCTTGGGAGAGGTATAAATCTATTTTTCCCACAAGCTATCGGTAAATATTAGGACAAACCTGGTCATAGAGAATTGACCGGCAACCGGTTTAGGAGAATGAAGACACTGAACTCAAACTATTCAACTACGAGTTGAATAGCGTCACCGAAGCGAAATTAGCCCAGTGTGGGGACTGCGGTTACAGCCATGAGGGTTTGGCCATTTCGTGAATGCTTATCCAACTTTATTTAGATTCGAAAACTTCAAAACCAACATCAAAATCTCACCTGCTTTAAATTAAATTTCTGGAGAGCGTTTGTTTGAATTGTTGCATTGTCATTCAATTTAAACTTTTTTAAATGTAATGAAACACTAAATCCATATTAATACGTCCAGTAGCTGCAACATGGCAAAAAAAAAAATGTTTTTTCGAAAATCGCCTTGTGCTCGTGGAGCTGAATAATTTTATACCCTCAGAAAAGGCAATGAGCCAAGAATATGACACGAATACACTGGGAACAATTTTGGAACACGATTGGTTTGTTTTAATCACCTTGCTCTGCAACAAACGATTATTACATTTTTTTTCTAGTGTTTCAAAGCATTTTGATAGAGAGAAATTTATACAATGAAAATAATCTACAAGGTTTCGTCGAAAATGTCTTCCCCACATCACAAGTTGCGTAATTTTACTCAAAAATGCATCTTCTTCCCACAAGCCGTTTCTTCATAGACCGACTCTCAAGAGAATGCATCCGCGATCATTAAATTCTTATCCACATATACCCACTAATAGTGATTCTCTCTCTGTAAACCTCTACCTCAAGTTTCTTTGGATCTTATAGTGGGTAAACTTTATTGGAAAAAATATATCTTCCATTATTATTTGTCACGAATTATCCGACATGTTTTATAATTATTTTTATATAATTACAAAATGAGTAGTGATATTATTTTGAATTATATTTTAGATGAAATATCGTCAGATACTATTGGTTTTTCCTAATAATTATTTTATCTTAATTAAAGTTGCTTTTTATCACAATATTCAATCGGAAATCTGATGTACATAGAAATTCTTCATAAAAATTTATGTGTATAACTTCCGGTTAGTTCGATGTCTAAATCTTTATTCCCGATTAACGTTATACGTGTTGCGTTGTAAGTGTTGCAGAGTAATGATCCCCGTAGCTACGATGGAAAGCAGCTGAAATTAAGTTGAAAAAACAAGACTAGGCATAACACTTGCCAATAGTTCACATACTTTTATCTTCAAGATAATGATTTTCAAACATTTAAAAGGTATCAACGATCTTTATCTTCTGTCTCCATATCTAGTATGTTATATTACTATCTGTTCTCAATAACATATTCTCAGTTACTCAATAATCCTTTGCGATTTAGTGGCATCTTTTTCAAATTGCTTGGGATCAAATTATGTATGTGTGTCTGTTAAGACGGGTGAGGGCAGCTAGATAACCGCTTGGAATGAGAAATCGTAGAAATGTGTTCCAATTCCAGTCGATTTTATTACATTCATTTACGCGCAAAGACACTTGGTAATGAGAGGTGACCATCTCTCCTCCCCCAGCTATGTGTAAAATACTAAAGCCGACTGGGTTTCTTTAGCCAGGGTTGAAAGGTAGCCTACCATCTGAATTCAATACGACCTGGGCATTGTGCTTGCAACTCAATCATGTAAAAAAATATACTTGCCATGGAAACCTGACTACCAATAACTGCCGCACTGACTGAGTGACACACACATTCGGACTATTGTCCTCATTTTTGTCGCCATATTTATTACAACGTTTCGGCCGTTGTACGCTCAGGCCATCTTCAGGAAGTTGGAATGTCGAACAGAACCCTTTATTTCGCTCACTGGGGTAGACTTTTCTAGTTCCACTTGTCATGTTTAATGGATGTCAGTTGTCAGTTATCTCCAGTTAATTCCCCTCTCCAAGTTTTCCAATGTCTTAATCGGGTATTGAACTCACACCCTTTGTGTCCTGTCACTGGATCTAACTGACGCCTTTAACCACTGTGCCATGTGTCCTCAAGGACAAGCGAAATAAAGGGTTCAGTTCGACATTCCAACCAACTGAAGAAGGCCGGAGCGTACAATGGCCGAAACGTTGTAATAAATATGACGAAAAAGACGAGGACAATAGTCCGAATAATGTAAATAGTGTACATTATACTTCATCTCAGAAATATAGACAGATACAGACATTCCGGTTTTCCAAAAATAATGGCTTGTTCTGCAGTAGCCGTCTTCCCTATAATCAAATTATATTTGCGTGTAGTGTGACTGTTGGTTCAAAGAAATGGGTAGCTTGACCACCATACATCGAAAAGTCACAGACATGTATGAAAAAAGGTCATCGGCCACATAACTCTGTATTATAGTATTTGGCTCTGATTCATAATGATTCTATAATGTAATTCATGTTTGCAAATGTTTAATAGTAATCGCTCTTAGAATAAAGGAGATTATCACTTGTGTAGGTAAAATAGACAAGGTAAGTTTGCAAACAGTCACATGGGGAATGTATTTGAACATCTATATTTAAGTATATATTAATACCAAGATATCAAATATCGGTTTTAAAATTGTCGATCATTTTTCTATCATAGATTGCGACCATTAAAAGCTAGTTTCCTATTAGCAAATGGAAAATTCACAATAATGACAAATGTAAATATCTGTTTCCTTTGATTTTGTTGCATTAACTGAAGAACCGGATTAGTTTGTGCTTTGAACACAAGAATCCATTATGTAAATATTCATTCCTCAAAAGATAATAAAACATATTGTAGAGAAGCGTTGTTTGTACTAAATGAGCTTAACTTGAAAGTTTCAAAATATTTGAAAGTCTGATTAGAAACGAATTTCCAAGCTATATTTTCACTGGATGTTACACTGGGCATTGCAGAACTAACATCGTATATTTAGCAATTTACTATTCCCCCAATAAAATATATGTTAATCAATTTATGTAGACAAAATATTCACAACAGGTTTTAAGTAGCATGTCCCTTTGTGGCATATACAATTATTTATCTCTAGAAATCCCTTTTATTTCTTACCCATAAATGCAAATGCATTCTTCTGAAAAATATTTGAATGGTTCCCAGCTGGTTTCAGTACGGTCTGAATTAAGTGTTTTTCTTCTCCCCGATTGATAATATTTAACATCCCCCCCACCCCCACGAGGGATGTATGCGGAACAAGGCCGAGGTTACCGTGGCTTCTCTGAGCCCGTAGGCTCGGCCAAAAATATTCTTTTAGAACCCGTATAAACGGGTTCAGGGTCTGTCTACCTCCCCGGACGAAACTTTGCCATTCGGCAAAGCCGCGTCCGGGTTCCTCTCTGCTCAAAGCAGAGAGTTCGACAGTTGAACAGGCGAAGGCACAGTTCGCGATTTTTTAAGCTACCTTAGGCGTGGCACAAGGCCGAAAGTGTGGAGCACCCAGTTAGGATCGAACTCACTACTAAGCCGCAACGGATCTAGAGAAACAAGCTTGCTAACCATTACACCACGTCTAGGTGCCCTTTTCCCCGACTAATTACCGCACATATCTAGAATAATCAGTGTTTACTTCTATTTAGTCAATAACTGGGAGGAGTAACGAAAATCCATGCCTTTATCACGGTTATTTATGCGAAAGTGCACTCAAAAGATGATCCCGGATTCTGAAATCCGTTTGCTAGCTTCCCTTTCCGCGGTGGTATTAATTATTCGTAAAATATAAGGGAGATAATTTATGAGCTTCAGGTTATTATGTCTAATATTCACGTTAAAAGTTTATGGGCTGTTTTATTTTACAGAAGAATTTGGATTTAATTTTCATAACTATGAATTAATTCCGAAGTCGAAACAAATATGTATCTAAATAACACATTAATCTCACATTGTGAATAAAGCGGCTTACATCATATTACATATCTTTAATCTTTCCTTGATTTTTTAATTTTGATAAGTCTTTCACTCTTTCGTCGTTAGCATCAAGCAACACTGTTTTTATTGCTTCTCATTGTTTGAATATTGTTTTCCATTCTCAAATCTATTGTAATCACGAATCACAAGATACTGTATTTATCGTATTATGCAGAATTATATAAAGAGCTGAGGGATAATTCCACTGCTGTGGCAACTTAGAGAGTATTTTAAAGCATTGCGTCTTGTATAAATGTTGCTTTCAGCTTCGTTGATTGTAGCTTATACCAGTAAAAAAATGTTTGTCCACTACTTCTCAATAATGCTGGGTAGTTTTGGTGAAAAATTAAATTTGAATTAATCAATAATTTGACTATCCAAGCCCAACATTATCGTCGCTTTTGTAGTTTAAACATATGAAAAAAAAACAACTACTAATCCCTGTACAAGATTATTCACACGTATCTCTCCATTCAGCCATAAAATCAGTATAGTGAAATATTTCTCGTGTAATTCTTATTAAAATTTGTACCTTGTCTTTATGATACATCGTCAGAGTAGGCTGACACGTTGCATTCACACTATCAGCTAATGCTATTTAATATTCTGCATCTTTCATTTTGATTATATTAACAACTACATCAAATATTTGATTCTTTTTAAATCCCGTTTCTTTGCATATTTCAATTTTTTTCCTACATTTCTTTTTGTGACATTCTTAAAGTCAGATTTTTCGTCTTTTTTTTTATGTAACAAATGTTTTATATTGTAACTTTTAAGGTTTTATAATCTCTGTTTATCGTCTATATATATATATATTATCAGTGTGATAAACATTTTACAGCAAAAAAAAATTCATATCGGTGGTTATTTCATCATACATGAATCTGAATATCTCTTTCAACATTTTCATTCTTATTACAACAACAACAATAACAATGCCATCATATCAAAAATTTTGTCTCAGAAAGAAACTTAGATGTTCACTATAAACGACATAGATGAGATAGAGACAAGAAAATGTCGTTTCCTATCGGGTACCAAGTGAAATGTCACAGCAATATCAAAATGCAGTGATAACATTTTTTGCATAGCCCCTTGGTTGGTTTAGCGACGGCGTCAATTCACTCATATGTTGCATCTTTCTGTTCTTCTTCATCTTCTTCTCCTCCTCCTCGACGACGACGATCACTAATTATTTTTGGTCCACATAAAAGCACTTCAACACAGGGAATTTTAACTTAGCAAATTTATTAACGTAAACTTATACATCTGTAACTATCCAGTCGGTGTCTCTACACTCACCAGAAAGCCGTTTCAGACACGAAAGAAAACATATCTAAATTGTTAAGGAAAATTGGCTTAAAACCGTTCACTGTCGTTCTCACGCTCTTTCAGCCAATCAAAATCGACTTCTTTGTTTTGTCATTCATCTGACCTCAAATGTTAACCTCATGAAGTCCGAGCAGAGATACACTTCCTCTAAAAAAATAATTCTCTCCTAAATTATTATTTAACACATTGACTTCTCCCATCTTCCGATTTCGCATCTTTCACCAAGAGCATTTCATGATAAAATGGCGTCAAATACCATACATTCGATAAGAGACATCTCCCTCAGACAGCTAATACTCAACAATATCAGTATTCCCATCTCTGTACGACAAATGCATAATATGGATAAAACGTAATTACATCATCCGTAAAATTATTTATTATAATAATGTGCAATTATGATGAGGATATCTTTAGAACAGGCGTTTAAGACACAAATACACTATTCACTATCTAATAGTGCCAAAATGTTTGAAGACATATATATATATATATATATATATATATATATATATATTTGAATAAAAGACAGACCACGTTAAGATTCCATGTAATAAGCTATTTCACCATAACCCCTTTAACAGGGTTCTGGATCATCAGACATCCAAAAACCCCAATAAATTACACGACAGGTTTCATTCAAATTCTTAGACGCTAAAATTTGAATTACGACAAGTTTCATTCAAATTCTTAGCGTCTAAGAATTTGAATGAAACTTGTCAGTAATTCAAATTCTTAGCGTCTAAGAATTTGAATGAAACCTGTCGTGTAATTTATTGGGGTTGTTGGAACGTCTTCCTTAATGTGGTTTTTAACCACCTTTATCTAGAGACGAGACGCGTTAGATTTGAGCAACATCCAGCCGACACACTGGGGTTAAAATAGGAAACTAAAATGATACATATGACACACTCATATCCCCTCTCCCACCTCACTTCCTCACTTCGCTAACTTTGCGTATACTTGATGAGGTCCGTAAAAAACGTGTGAATTTCTTTTCATTTTTCATTTCAGCTTTTGTAAGTAAAGTCTGATGATCCAGAACCCTGTTAAAGGGGTTATGGTGAAATAGCTTATTACATGGAATCTCAACGTGGTCTGTCTTTTATTCAAACATATCTGCTCTGAATTTTACATTGAGCTCTCTGGATATCATCCTCCTCAGGTCTACCCATACGGATTACCTAAATTTGCATAAACTACATATATATATATATATATATATATATATATATATATATATATATATCAAGATAAAATGTAGAATGGGATTCAGTAGGATGATAAAGCAACAAATAGGAATAGGAAATGTATATAATTCTAACATGTTTCACTTTTATTCAAGCTTCGTCAGAGTTTGAGAGAAAATAGACAAAAATACAAAGAATCACTGATCTTTTCAGTTATGTTTGTGTCATCTCTCATTGGTTAGACACCTACCACGTGTATTAAAACCGTGGGCAATTCTTTGTTTGCGTTTATCTAAGTGAGCAACGGATGGTAGTGTGTAGTTGTAATTGTGTGCGTGTGTTTGTCTAGTTGGGATTTTATATTTACCTTTGTGTGGTCAACCTTTGCCGAGAAGAGTAGCAGGGTTCTAGTTTATGGCTCGCCTGTTTAAGAATTTATTCTTTGTATTAGATATATATAAGTTAGTTTTTTTAGAATGTATTCACAGAAAATGACAATGAAATGCTATGTTTTAAACGTGTATTTATCGTTGGTGATAAAGTTAAAAAATTTCAATGTAATTACTCCTAATAGAATTTTGTTCTTTTTTCAATTAGGAAGACATTAGTGAAATCAAAGTTATGTCCAGAATAATTTCGATGCAAAACTAGAGCGTTCAAACGTCAAATGCAAGGTTCTTTTGTGTTCGTAGATGCCGACTTTTAGATCACGTGATGTCTCCTTCTCATAAACATTTTCTTATTGTAAAAAATTTATATGATAAATCCCCATATATATATATATATATATATATATATATATATATATATTGATAGACCCATATATATATATATATATATATATATATATATATATATATATATGTTGATAAATCCCAGTGTATATATATATATATATATATATATATATCACTGATAATCTGAAGTTCGGTCCATCTGCATAAGACAGAAACTCGTGTAGCAAAACGTCAAATTTTGCAAGTGACGAGCGAAATTTTGAATATTTTTTATTTTAATATTACTACGAGAATATGTCAAAAATTCAAATAACCTAAATCTACTATGGGATTAGATAATCTGTCCTTCCTTTTGATGAAAACAGGCAGCTCTAAAAGAAAGCAACCGTATATTTTTTTTTTCTTCATTGATATTGGCAAGATATAGATCGACAAGGAAAATATAGATTATAAATCTTTGTGGGCACTTGTAGAAATAACATTAAACTAATCCATCTTGCACATTTACAAATCTATCATTGTGCGTGCATTGAATACTCTTTCTCTATCTTATCTGATGCTCCTGCTGTACATCTCGAGATTCTTGAAAATATCCAAAGTAGGATCTCTAATGTAATCGATCCTGAAAATTGCCATCTCAACCTCAGTCACTTTGTCACCGATGTGGCGTGACTGCCTTGTGTCTTTTACATAAATATTTTCAATGACAACTGTTCTAACGAGCTTTTTTTCCTGGTGCTCCAACTACACGAATTTAAATGTACTGCTAGATTGGCATCTAGGTCCCAAAGTTTTACTATTGAAACAGCTAAATGGACAGTCACTTACATTCCAATAGTTTATTTTCTCGCACTTCCCACCAGTGGAAATCGCTTTAGTCCACTTGCTTCCCTGATAACTGAAACCTTTATAACAATGCAACGTCAATCACCATCGTCTGTCTTCTTGACTCCCCTTCATCCTTTGCACTTGCCTCAAACCTCCCTATTGTCAGTTTTTTATTCACTCCCCCTACGGGTTAACATTCCCGTCTTCCTTGGGGTTAAATCATTACAAAGAAATCTACATGCATTTTTATCAAGCATTTTCTGATGAAGAAAAAATATTTCCATTTTGGTATATTTTCATTGTTTCAAGAAAATATCTGGCCATTAAAAAAGTTGTATTTAAAATTGTAATTAAATAAAACGTATTCTAGCCTAAAGACCTCCCTCTAAGTACTACAAGCACTTAAAAGAATCAAATAAAACATCTACAGTAAAATGAAATTAATATGAAAAGCTAGATGATGTAAGCCATTGAATGACCCATGCCCTTTGTACTTATATGAGAAACAATATATTACTAGGTTTATATAAAAAATAAAAGTTTACTAAATCAGTGAAATTAATTAGCTATTTTTGCCGTCATTGTCACAAATTTTACTTAAATTATATTTAAATATAATTTAAAAAAATGTTACCTAATAATATACATACTTATACTTGATGTGAAAATAATTCTACATACTGTAAGGGATTCTAATACATTTACTTGTTCTTAAAAGAAATATAGTATATTAAAAATTAAAAGTGAAAATATTTTTCAAATCGTAGTTAAATAAAACGTATTTTAAACTAAACACCCCACCAAAAAAAAATCTTTAAATATACAAATAGAAAAAGATGCCGTAAGAAATTTTGTCGTTAACAATAAATTTTAAAAAAATCCAGACAACATGCATTTAACGGATGTCAGATTTCATTGAAAAATACATCCCTACCCCTACCAAAACGTAATTAATAACTGATACATCAAAATACAGATATAATGAACACGCAGACACCCCTTGTCTGGTTGAATAGGATTTCTCTGTAAACTTGGAAACGTGAATTATGATTTTCGCTGTGTCTTTAAAACCCAATAATTTTAAAAGTTACTCCAAAATTGGCTTGAGGATGAAATGGAACTAATGTCTTTAATTTAATTACAAAATTAAATTCGGACTTTCAGCTTCCATTTTTGAAACATGGTTAGAACTGTGCAGCGAGTAAAACCATATTTTAAATCAATTAATTTATAATATATATATATATATATATATATATATATATATATATATATATATATATATATATCGATGTGTTAAAAGGTATCGCATACTAAATGACGATACCTTAAAAGTAAATCGCAAAATTAGAGTGAGTAAGAAATATATATCTTCATAATAAACACAAGTCAACTAAACAATACTTTAGGAAACACAACAGAAAAATTAGATTACAGTTGACCGCTTCCATATTGGACAGTGTGACTGCTTTGTTAAAAGATCCATAGTTCAGCATATGTCATCGTAGCAGGGCCAGTTTTTATTTTTATATAGTTTTATTGATAAGTTAGATATATATATATAAAAAAAAGAATCCGAAGAAAACATGTAGGCTGATATCAATACGTCTGAGGAAAGAAAAAATGAAATCTAAAAACAATTACTAAAGATATCTACACTTGACCGCGGATTTTATAATATTCACTTTCCAAACGGCAGAATTGGGAAGGTAAAAAAAATAATTCAAATGCTATGATTGCTGTCCATTCATCGGTGAAATAATTCTGAATATGATTGTCTCGAGATAGAGATCTGTCAGATGTCTCAGATGTCATTATTGACAAAAGATTCATTCTTTTTTGTTACTTCTCCATTATTTTGTGATACATTTTTTTTAGTTTTGTTTGCATTTACTTCCATGCTCATTCATATTGTTGCATTGCAAGGTTTTCAGGATATCATTGCCTGAGTTATTTGAGATCTACAATTATTGTGTAAAGATAATTCAACCTCTCCAGGGAATAATATGCAACGGCATCAGTTTGCACAAGACTTTCACATTAATGTAGCATAAAACACTAACATTGTGTTTATTTATACATATACTCTGTGTATCATGCCGACAGCTGAGAACGTTAAAGTTTTGAGCATAAGATACGAGATCGAATCTCACAATGATAGATTCAGTAAGGAAATTATAATATGGGTTTAAAGATACAATCCCTTAGAAAGAGCGCAACACCATGCAATAAAGGTGACTCAAGCCTTGTAAAGAAAATTCGGTAGACGAGGGTTTTGCTAGAATGAAGTTAAGAATCATTGTGATAATGTGTTTCAGCGTGTTGATATTGTTTCCTTACCGATCACGCCGGATTATAAATGTCACCAAAACTGTAATTAAGGACAGCTCAGCATCGTTGCAGTAAAAACAATTTGATTCAAACATATATGTGGAGGCGGATTCAACATGGATCAAATAGGCATCCAAGTAAATGAGTGCACTCAAAAAGGAACGTCAAGCCATTCTATCTATCTATCTATCTATCTATCTATCTATCTATCTATGTGGAACAGTGGATAGCGGCTCGGATTGAGGAATCAGAGAGCCAGAGTAAGAATTCCAATCGAATCCATTACATTCACTTACGTGCTAATACCCTTTGGAAAAGTATGAATCCTCTTCTTCTCCCCCCAGCTATGGGTAAACAGCAATACTGAGTGGGTTCTATAGCTTTTTAGGAGAAAAACAAATCTGAATCCAAAATCTGGGGACCTTTTGGCATGTAGTGCATCAGGTCTCTGTATTCATCTCTTCAAAAACCTTCACCACTATAATCACATCATCTATGCTGGTGCCTGGCTGTCGGTTCCTAGGAACTGATCTATTTGGCACTCATAAGTCGAATACGAGAGAGTTTATATATATATATATATATATATATATATATATATATATATATATATATATCGTGTTTATCGCAATGTAATACTCTTTATCAAAAAAGATCTTCCAAAAAATGCACTTTTCAATAACCTTGTTTCATGAATATGAGCTGATTTAAAGTATAGTTAATCCTCTTTGAAAAAATATTATTTGCTTTGAGTTTCAAATAACACAGAAATTTATTTTTAAAGTAAAAAGTACCTGTTTTTAAACGACAATCGCCATGTTTTACGTAACTGATGAGTCCTGTTAGGTGATGACATCGATTGTTGTTCAACGTAGACCACCTTTTTTCGTTTTTCGTCGCAATGTGTATGAAAAATCTTCAAAAATAAAATATATTTTTCTGTAATTTTATTTGATGAATATTAACTGATTTACTGTATAATCAATCAGATTTGAAACATATTATTTACTTCAAATAATAAATATTTATAAAAAAAACTCTTTTTACCACAGCGGTAGCGGTTTGCATAAGACATTAACATTTTGACAGATTGCTGGTAAGGCCAAGAAGGTAATGTGTTGCTTTCCATTAGTCTAGCATCGGTCATCCTGATGGTAGGTAGGAAAAATTCTCGATGGTGGCTGAATATAAGCAGTTTCATTTAGGAAGCATTAAAATTTCTGGGCCATATCCTGCACCAGTTAACCAGGGATTGGCGGTCCTTTTCAAGAGCAGCGGACAGGTAAACTGTGTCGGTTTTGGTGGATTTGCTATTAAGACAAGAGAAAATCGTAGTATCATCAGCATAAATAGCTACTTGAGAATTGATGACATCATAAAGATCAGTGATGAAGATAATAACAGCGTAGGATCCAGGATGAAGTTTTGGGGGACACCCGCGTTAGGGTGAAAGTATCTGGAAGCGAGCCTATTCCAAACGATCATTATTTCAGGATTTGATAGAAACTATTGGATTGCATCAAACAGGCATCCATAGTACTGTAGTCCTGTATATTACTTAGAAGACCAGCATGCCAAACCCTGTCAAACGCCTACAAGATATCAAAAGTCACAACGCTGGTTACAACTTTATAATCAATAGTTTTTATATATATATATATATATATATATATATATATATATATATATATTCAGTGATGGTCATAAGCACATGCACGTTTAATCTGGAAAAAGGAAGCCATCTTCCTTATCAGAGAGTAGTTCGTGAGCGGTAATGTGCTTAACAACTTCACCATTGATTTAAGTCTGGAATGTTTTGCCGAAAATCAGTAGGAGACTAATAGTTGGAAAGTTATAGGGGTCAGAACGTTCTCGAGATTACTTAAAAAGCAGCAACTATAGAGGAGGACTTTCAACAAGCTGGAAAGCAGCAAATCAATGTGCGGGATACCGTTAGCCCCCCCCCTTGCCATACGTGCCGTGCGTCTAATGTATAATCTGTGTCTGTGACCAGAAATGTGTTTATGCGCATATCACTGAGTAGGAGCGCTTTCCTATTGCAGAAATCAGGTATAGATAATGCAAATGAGACGTGTTGATATGGAAGAGAATTTACGAGGAAAGCATTCAAACGTGTCTGCTGATGAAAACCAGAATTTTAATTTGATTAAATAGACGAGCGATTGGGGATTTTCTGTTGTTCAACAAAAACTTACAAGGGGCGATAATCTCTAAAACGGAACTTACGAAATGCTATACGTTGTTTCATCCTATTAGTAAACAGAAATGTCGTTTCTTTGAGGATATGCTTGCACTTGTTACAAGCAGAGACAAAGAGATGTCAGTTGCAATCAGACGTGTCTCTCTGGTACCGACGGAAGAATTGATTCCTGTGGGTTATAGCGGCTGAGAACGCAGGTGAGAAACAAAGCATCAACGCCGGTTTTCACAGAGAAGACCTAGTATTATTGAACAGGATGATTATAGACTTTATTCCAAAGATCGTCATGAAAGAAATCACGAAACAAGTTCAAATTTGCTCGTTGCTAAGAGAAAGTTATTCAGTTGGTAGGAGGTTTTTTATGGGGGAGCGGAAGGGGATGTTTACAGACACAACGGCATGGTCAGAGTTACCAAGAGGGTAAAACTGCTTAGATCGACGAGAGACAGGGAGTGGAGGTAAATATAGATCGAGAAATATGTCCTTAAGTGTTACTGGGTAAACATTTGAGGAAGTCAACCACTTGCACGAGAAATTGAGAAATTAAGGGATTTGGTGCTAGCTAGGTCAGTGTCAGGATGTTTAAGCCACCTGGTATGGTGGCCATTAAGATCACCGAACACAAGTATATCCCCAAACGGTTGTAGGGAGATAATATTGTCTATATACTTTGGCTTTAAATACACATATTTATCTCTATCATTTTCTGATAATGTCCTGTGTGAACACCCGTATTTAGAAAAAACAGACGCGTTTATACAAATACAAAAATAAAATCCAAAATTATTTTAAAATATTGGTATTTTATGAATTGTATTAAGCTTTACAATTTTTGATAAGAAAATGTAGTTTTAGCTTAATAATAATATCATCTAAAACACTGAAATGAATAAAGAATTTTAAAGGATTTCAAACTTAATATATTCTTCTTTTTTTTACATATTTTTTTTGTAAAAATTAATTATCCATCGATTTTTCATTAAGAAAATAGTGCATTAAATATACCTTATTTATAAAACCAATTAAAATCTTTTCTAGTTAAATAATATCTTCGTTTGATTGCATTTTGTATTTTATAATTCTGAGCAGATGTTCTGTAAAGGAATTATTTCTGTTTTACAAAATAATTGATGCCTTAAATTCTGCAAAGAGTTCTGTTTTGGACTAATATGAATATTAAAGGAGCAAAAATTAATATTTCGAAATTTAATTTAAATTAAATTAGTGGTGATAACAGATGTTATTAAAAATACACCTTTAAGTGCTGAAACTAGATGCGTCGTTAGTGTTGTTGCTCCCATGTCACTAGAAGTTTCGGGTCTAAATAAACAACAGACTTCTTCGATGGGCGACCCGACCGAATATTATCACTATTCGACCCGCACCCAGTATAAAATTTGTTACTAGCTTCAGGACGTGCATTATAAATGTTCCCCCAGAAAACTGCAACTAATCAAGACTTCACTTGGGTTATTCGATGTTATCGAACGAGTATCCTTGGTTGTACTGATCTTACTACATGCGGCTAAAACAAGGTGTTTTTGGAAGAAGAGAAGAAGATAAACCTATATATATATATATGCTGAAGTTTTATTAGTAGCTGTAAAAATCGTTATAACACTCTTTGATCACCACACAATGAGGTTCCTATGTTGCACATCGAAACAAATATCCAGTTTGTAGTGGTAAAAATCTATGTTCGAATGTAATAACATAATAAATAACTATCGCTTTACTTTTTGTATTGAGCTCACTTTTAAATTAATGTTATGAACGTTTGAATTTATATTCGTTTCGTTCTCTTTAGTTTATGTATATCTATATATATATATATATTAATAAAATAAAAGTGATTTATTATATTGGATCGTCTTACGACATACTTTTCTTTCTTTTCTTTCTCTTACTCCCCTTTTAACTTTTTTTATTATATCTTATTTGTTTGGTCTTTCTCTACTTTCCTTTTTATTCTTATTTTTCTTAACTACACTTCACAAAATGTTTACAATGATTAAAATGACTTAGATTATTTACAAAAGGAAAACTCCTAAAATGAGCGGTATGAATAATATAAATAAATAAATATCTTTACCAAGATTTTCGAAAAAGAAAATTTTGTAAAATAATTGCTTTCATTTGTGTATTATTTTAAAAGACAATTAAAATTCGACAATGATTTCATCTTTGCTAGAATTTTCTTATTCGAGTGTTTTTAAGCACAAAATTATACGCTAAAATATAATTTCAAACTTACTCGAAAAGATTGAAAATTAAAAATAGATTAATCGAAATATTATTCTTTCCTCTGTCTCTCTATCGACATATATATATATATATATATATATATATTTTTTATATATTTATATATATAAAGTAATATAAATTGTATCTCTGTTATTTTTTTTAATCGTGCACCGTATTTTACCAACATCTTTCTGTAATCTATCTATTTTTACATAGATATTTAAAGTTAAAAAAGAGTATAAATATAGGAATCATCACTGCATGGTGTTGGTCAATTTCAAGCTCAAGTGCAATCGTCAAACTAGCGCGCAACAGCGTGGAAATAACTGTCAAAATACTATGTTCTAAAGTAAGTGTAACGCTTCAATCTCCGAGAGTGTATGAAAGAGAAAGAAAAATTACAAAAATTATAAATATATATATATATATATATATATATATATATATATATATATATAGGCTGAGAACAACACTAGGAAACATCTCTTTCATGCTTGAACGAATTAACACATGATCTGAAGCAGGAAATAGACTGACACCTTTCGGTTTTGACATCATTTTCAACTTTTATATTTACACACGTTCTGTCCCTGATATCCAGCATTATTTCCAATAAATATACAATTTCTTTCAACCGGTTGTCCCAAGCCTTGTAGGTAAAACTGGGCAGACGGAAGACTTGAGCGTTCTAGCGTTGTGCAAACTGCTAGATAACACGCTCTTTCCCAAAAATCGTAACTAAGGTCTGCTCAGTATAGTTGTAGTATAGACCACAAGTGAAATCTGAGGGTGTTGAATAAACACAAATGCGCCTAAGCAAGCGCCTGCAATAGGGATTGGCTAACCAACCTAATAGACAGGTATCCACAAATAAATAAATATATATATATATATATGTGTGTGTATATATATATATATATATATATATATATATATATATATATATATATATATATATATACACATATATATATATATATATATATATATATATATATATATATATAAAATATAGAAGGCTACTTGTATTCGTGGATACCTGTCTACTAGGGCGGCTAGCCAATCTCTATCCAGGGAAAATTTCTGAGAGAAAATATGTATTTTAATATGAAAATTTTGATAAACAAACCAAAACCCAAGGGATGTAATGATTCAGTTTGGAGCAACTATTTTTCATGCAATTCTGGAATTCTGTTTTTATAAATAATTGCACGTTGTCAATCAATGGGAACTAACTGTGTAAGGGAAATCACTAGGACAACGATATATAATATATATTAAGTAAAGCTGCACAAGAAGTAATTGCAATGTAGTTATTTAGAAAGCCATTGGTTTATACCAACGGCTTCCCATACTTAATACTTCTCGTTTTTACTCTCGCGTGGTCATGTGTGACGTCGTGAGCAGCGGTGCGATTTTCGCTTACGCGTCTCGTATACACGAGTTTTTCGTTGCGTGGAAATCTTTCATGCAAAAAAAACTATCATTATTGTTTTGTCCATGTATTGTTTAATATATTGAAATGTAATTGTCATCTTTGATAATGGCTTATGTAAGCCGAAAGCATAAACAGGATTGAAAAACATATAGCAATATGGTGTTTTTCTTTCATATTTCAATGATAATGTTATTAAGCTTATCAGACAATATGAAATAAATTTACTTAAAATAAATAGACAAAATTTGTCTATAATATTTAATGAAACATGCATCAATACACACACACACACATATTATATATATATATATATATATATATATATATATATATAATGTGCGTGGGGGGGTCAGTTCACCCTAAGCACGGGGAATATGTGACTAAGACATAATTTGTTACAGGGAGTGAAACAGAATGATAAGACATACTGGAGAGAAATGACTATAAAAGAAAAGGATTCAAGAGGTCAGAAAATGGCAATTGGCGTTGCATTTAATTTTTCATAAGTGTATATGTGGCAGCGTAGCATGAAGTTGGAAGGGTGTTCTACATTTAAGATGCGTGAAAATGAAAAAAAAAAACAAAAAAAATACCAAACAATTACAGTAACACTGACTGTTGCATCAAGCTGGTTCTCATTAAAGCACTGAAACCAATTTGCCAGTCAAAGATTCGGTCAGATTCATATAGCCGATTTGTAATCCGACATTTTTATTACGTTCAACGTAATTTTTTTGTGTATATCAATGTTTGAAAGTGACTCCCCTTTTTCTGTCTGAATTTTGCTGGTCAGATGTTGTACTTATTTACAATATTTATATTCGGATTGTTGTCCTCAACCTCGACCGTTGTGCCTACGGGACTTTCTACCGGGAATCCTGAACTGAAACCTTTATTTAATCAACCGGAGAAGACTGTTCTCGTCCAATTGCCTATTTCTAAGTGTATCATCTCGCTTTATTTATATATAATATATATATATATATGTAATATGTAACACTGCTCTGTTACTGTTAGCCTGTTCTGCGTCCCAATACTAAATGCTCGGCCTGAGGATTGATTTCACAATCACGATGTCCTTTTCTTTCTTTTTCGTATGCGGCGAGATTTGACACTTTTAAATTCTTGAGTGTATTACTTATCCAGGTCTTGATGGTTTCAGTATTTGTCTGATTCGAGCGTTATTTTGCTAAGTAATGTCCGGCTCTGTTCGGATATATCATGTTTCGACTGATGTTTCCTCGGGTGATCGTGAAGAATCCTTTCCCTCGCAAGGGCGTGTCCTCCTCTCTCTCCTAGCCTTTGTGCTCTCCTGAAATTCGATGTCTTGATTGATTGACAACGGACTGCACACCGGAGAAAACTAAATAAAGAAAATGCCGGAAAGTATTTTACTCTTTATTAAGTTATACTGCGATTGCTGTTCGTAAGACGCAATACACACAGTTAAAATAGAAAAAGCGAGTCGTCTATTTTAAATAATAATATCCACAAATATATAACGCTTCAAGTAATATAAACTTCAAGTGAAAATTATACAATATTAATATATTTTAGCAACTGAGGTTATTTATATTTTATAATTTTATGTTTATTTCAGCTATCCATACCGGTGTCACATTTACTAAACACTTTTATATTAGCACTGATTAACTATAAATATTTTATTGGCTTATATATATATATATATATATATGTATATATATATATATATATATATATATATAAGAAAGTATACGTGGCTTCTCATTATGTTATATATATATATATATATATATATATATATATGGTGGGGTGTTGTGTGCGTGCGCAAATATATAGAAAAATAGAACCTTTAGGTTAATAATCCGAAGTTCTTCAGTATTTTTGATTTTATTTTTAAAAATAGTTCTCAATCCACAAGTAGAGCATATATTATAATTATTATTTTAAAATTATTATTCCATCGCTACATATGTAGCTATGGTATCATATTTTTAAAATAATAATTATATATATATATATATATATATATATATATATAGATAGATAGATAGATAGATAAACCTAGTGAGCCAGACAAACCTACCCAGCTTTGTCTGGCTCACTAGGTGTATCTAGGTCTGCTCTACGGTTGTATTGAGCTCTTTTGTTAGTTGTTTACTCGTGTCGGGGTTTTTTCTTCGGGCTTCAAACCTGTATCTGTGCGATTTCTTTTTTGACAGACTTTCATGTTTCTAGTTCTATCTTTTTTTAAAAATTTTTTTCCCTCGAGATTGATTTGATTATTGGCAAATCAAAAATTCGAAGGTTTTTTGAAACGAGTATAGTTACCTATATTTGTATTTATATACATTATACAAAATGCCGGCATTCCTTCCACTCTTCAAGGTGATCAGTAATTTACTGTTTATACCAAACCTTATAACAAGCGCCTAAAACAAATTATGTAACAGTGAGCAAACAAAAGAACCGATATCTCATGGGCAGTATAAAATCTCTATTTATTTCTTTTAGAAGCTGATGTCATAATTTTAACAGCAGTGCACAGATACGTAGGGAAGATGCTCTCTGTTTTGACCCATTCCTTCTGCCGATTCAAATTGTGACAGAATAACCCTTCAACTTGCAATTTGTGCTATAGTTGAAGTTGATATTTTGTTGGCTAGTGCTAGGTGAGAAATCTCCACCTACTTCTACAATCGGTAAGACTTGGCAGCACAACACCTTCTTTGTCGGCTAGTCATTATCTCATGCTTGGATAAATGCCGACAAGTACTACCAGCAAGTGAAAGATATGAGCATCACTCAAGACTTACGTTTCGGAAGTACTTTGACTGACTCTTCTGAACATAACAATTTGGCCTTTACCAAAATCAGTCAAATCATCCTTTTCAGCCATAACTGCAGTATTCAACACATTGAACAGAGCATTCGATATAGACATGCCGGTTTATATAACTTTCATGTGCACATTTGTTGGCAATGGTTTTTTTTATCTCTTTCTTTTCTCACTTTACCGGTCATAAAGGTTTGATACACTAATGTCTACACACAGAAATGCATATATATTTATGGGCATATAATAAAAATATACTTAGAATCTAAGTTATATTTATGGGGAAAACTGCACAATATCAGAGATTTTACGTATAATTATTAATTGTAATTAAATATAATGAAGAAATAATATGAGTAAAAGGTTAAAAAAAATAGCCTCGTTTTGATCCAACAATATTCCTAAGCAATAACCTCTAAGATAATTTGAAGCATAACCTTTAGCGTCAAACCAATAAACGCCTGCATAATAAAATAGTTCTTGCTACAAATAATGTACGACTAACCTGCATATAAAAATAGATGAGTCAAAACGAAACACACATGGCTTGAAGATTGGTTGCAAGCAGGAAACAAAATGTCAACACATAGTTGAACTCTGACTATTTTTTTATTTGTGTATGTGTACACACACAAACGCATAAACACGCACACACACACACACACACACACACACATATATATATATATATGAATTCAAACCAAGTACAATTCATTTAACATTTTACTGTGATGATTCACAGATTTATATGTTCCTATATATAGCTCTTATTTCATTTTAAATTAGTTTCATTCTTTTATTTTAAATCATATTCTCTCCATTGATATTTATTTTTATTTTATATTATTGTATATTATTTTAATTTATCATGGCATATATTTTTACTGATATCATTAGTTTTATTTAGTTTAGTAATATTATTATCAAATACACTCTTGATTTTTGGAAACAAATAGAGTTGCCCCCCCAACACACAGCTTGATTTCCCAACGCCACATTTTTGATTAATTACGTGTTCAAAACCAGCGTCTCCCCAATTTTGAATTTATACTTCTTATTTCAAAACTTATTTTCAATCTTAAGTGTTCATCTGAACTTAAATTCAAATTTAAACTACAAAATGCACCTGTGCATATGTCTGGAAGAGAGAATATCTCGTCTCGCTAGTAGAGGGGTATCCTTGAATATGAGTGACCAGCCAATAATATATATATATATATATATATATATATATATATATATATATATATATATATAATCGCTTAAATATCATCATTATTTTCTGTATGTATTTTGACGTAAAAATAAAATTACATAGATTTTTTTCTATTTTGTCACTGAGATCTCAACATAAATGATATATAATCATTTCGCCCCAAGCAACGCAATAATTCCTCAAGACGCAAGGGGATACTGAGTGTGAGAGAATAAGAAGAAAAAAAAGAAGTAAAAAACGCGATTAAAACAATATAATAACATGAATTTAGAAGGAAGAAAATGACAATTGACGTTGCATTTAATGAAGACCAAAATAAAATGGGGGGGGACAGGAAGTCAGTTTAGATATCCACTATTGAAATTACGAAAAGAGAAACTGTTAGCATAGAACTTACGGTAACATATAGCCATTTCTACAGTAAAATGAGAAGATATTGCCACCAGTCTAGTACTACACTTATTCATAAAATCCTGCTACCATAGAGCGGAAGTTATCTGAATAAATACCATGAAATTATTTCTAGAAAAGATACAGGGAATATATATATATATATATATATATATATATATATATATATATATATATATATAATAGCTGCTGAGTACATACATAGAGATATATAATATTTTGAATTTCACGCATGCGCATTGATTGATTTTGATTCTTTATTTTTTGACTACGGAGTATAGTAGGATCCGTCTGGGACTGTCTATGAGAAAAAGAGCACCATGCTGCATACAGCACCATTCGTCATAGATTTGGAAAGAGAAGTGTGCACTGCTTGGAATCCGAACATTTGAGAGTTTTGGGGGTGTCAATCTGAGGACAATGGAGAGGATTCGAAAAATTTGGAAGAGTCTAATGGTGATTACGAAGCTATTTCGCCTGATCACTAGTGATGGCGACGTTATTCCTCTATTCATCTTACCACAAGGCCACGGACTCAACACGAAGGCCTGCATAAATAACTTGAGGAGACAGTGCTGAACTGTGTCATGAGGGTGCCTGCAGGAAGAGATTATATCTCGTCCCAGGGCTTTGCGCCATGCCATACAAGCTGGAGAGTCTACTTCATGACTATCGGATAATTTCTCCGACCATAACAGCCCTTACATCGAGTCCCCTAACTCAAAAGACCACTTGATTTTTATGTTCGGGGAGCAGATGCGCGAGAGACCAACAAAATTTCTTTTAATACCAAGGAAGAAATGGAGGCAAGTATTATGGCAGCATTCACCAGCATAAACATGGAGATCGTTCAGAATAGATGCAGAAGATTCCGAAATGGTGTGGAGGCCGTGGATGAAGCCAAGCACGATTTTATTGAATAAATTTACTCTAAACTATTTCAAAATATGTTTGTGTAAGTTTGATAAATATTGGTGTTATTTTCATTTTTGCGTAATTTAGACAATTTATCCATCGATGCATTCAAGAATATTCTTATGTGGCTTGCTGTATCTATGTCTATGAACAAATAAATGATATTCTGTGCAGAATTATGTGTACGTTTTCCTGTTTATATGCTCTGTGCTAGTAGGTGTAACAGTTATGTATGGGGTAAAAGGCATATTTTTTTCAGAAAATGCTTAGAGCCAAACCATAAGTAGACACTTTGATCTAATAAAACCAAATTCGTTTCCGGCGGAGAAAAAATATATATGAAAGTATATTCTTTTCCCTCACTTCTTCATATTTTTTTCGATATATTCCCTTCCTTTATG
Source organism: Acanthosepion pharaonis (assembly GCA_903632075.3). NCBI lineage: Eukaryota > Metazoa > Mollusca > Cephalopoda > Sepiida > Sepiidae > Acanthosepion > Acanthosepion pharaonis. The sequence goes on from CAHIKZ030001219.1 coordinate 543,817, forward strand.
CACTTATCTAAGCAAGTATGCTTGTGACTGTTCGGTTACACTAACCTAATCAAGTTAAGCAGAACTACTGGACGGATGTAACTTGGGTGCCCTGCAGCTGATAACTTTACAGTTTAAAACATTTTTTGTTGTTTTTATCCTTTTACATTTATATATATATATATATATATATATATATATATATATATATATATATATATATATATATATATCTTTCTGTCTTTAGATATGGTGGAGTAGTAAAAAATAACCTGTATGTGTCTTTCATCCAACATATAAGTGTGCAATGGAGAGTCGATAAATTGGTCGTAACCTGCGATTTGATTCGGCAGTAACTTTTATTTAAGCTGGAAATAACTGTCATGGATGTGCCAACATATTCCGATGATGCACATAAATGTCCACTGCGTGTACGGGGAAAAAGTTGAAACAGCTGTGTTTTAGCGTTTTGTGCTGACTGTTGTCATTTAATATCCCCAAATATGATAAAGGGATAGTCGAGTGGTTAAAAAAAAAAGAAGGAAACCCCCAAAAATATTGACGTTAGGCTCATATAAATGTAATATGAAAAAAAAAACCAATACTCATTTCCGGTTTTGATTGCGTTTCTCTCTCTTTCCACTATCCCTATTGATTTCGCTCTGAAAATTTTTTCGGTTTAAGATGAAATAATTTTTCTCAGATCTTCGTTTTTATAAAATAATTTTTCGCTTACCTTATTGTAAAGTGTTTAGGGAACCGTTGCTATATTGTTGAATTTGGTTAATCTAGCGTAAGGCAGTACTTAAGAGGACAGTCAACAATAACCCTTGAAGAAAGCCATATTTTGTATTGATCTTCACCGGTTTAATCCATTCCTTCACGGAAGTCAAATTCCTCTAAGTTCTTAGAAATAAGAGATAAGGAATCCTGATAAATACAGTCTAAGAATCAATATTAAAAAAGGCAAATGATAGAATAAAAGGAACATTCACACGTACACACAAAAAAAATAAGGAAAATCGTGTTTTCTCGATGTATTACTTATCTGTCTGTCTGTGTGTGTGGCATTTTCTTTCTTGATATTGTCTGCCTGATTTTAACACTCACCACCATATATATATATATATATATATATATATATATATATATATATATATATATATATATGTGTGTGTGTGTGTGTTTCTCTCGATTTATCTATCTATCAATCTGTCAGGTAGATATTCGTATTACAGTCAGTTAATAAATAAATTTCAAATACGCTGTGTGCACTATAATAAAGTCTGAGGTAAGAAAAATTTTAAATCTTCATATATATATATATATATATATATATATATATATATATATATAAATATATTTTAAAGATTTCATCATCCTTGGGATTACCTGTATTGATTACCATGTTCTTCACAACTTACATATATATATATATATATATATATTAATATGGCCATCCACATACTGAACTGTTTCGCTGTTCAATACTAAAATTGTGAATTCTGATAGTTTTAATAGCTAGATGTCAGACGAATATGTCTCTTCTTCTCAGATGTATGTTTTATCTCAATTTATGTTTGTTTTTTAAAAAAAAACATTTAATAACCTGATAACACTATTATTTTTGTATGTATATTTCGAAGACGTTTGAATTATTCAAATTATGAATTAGAAACAAATCAATTAATTCTTTAAAATATTACGTCGTTTCTATTTCTGATACGAATCTTTCGAGTAAATCAGAGCCAAACTCTGATTTAAACGAGGATTAGTCCAACAACGTGTCAATACATGTTCAGTCCCTGCCTGCGATCGTTTTTGCAAATGCTCAGTCCGCCAGGCGTAATGCACACTCTTTAACAAGGGAGAATGGGGCGTTTATTTCAAATACAAATATTGACTATAATAACGTTTTAAATAATAATAATAATAATAATAATATATACATACACACACACATAAATTTGTATTTTCAACTAATAAATAAACATAATTTTCATATTATTAACTGTCCTCAGATGCATAATATCTGAATATGAATAGAAAATAGGAAAAATGTGATTTAATTGAAATAAATACGACTTAACATTGTAATGTTTCGAAAAATATATTCATACAATACAAAAAAGAATATAAACTTTATTTAATACTTTGTAGAATAGTCATTATTCACTTCTACAGTAACCACCCTCATCTTGTAGTTCTCAATTAATGATATGCAAATTTAAGTTGGTATTTTGTTCCATTCTTCTTCGCATAAATTCTTCAGATCTAACATTTCAACGTTCAAAACAATGATTTAAACAGCTCAATACAAAAGTAGAGCCGTATATATGTAATTATTATGCAGTGTTACATTAGAACATGCAGATCCCCACTGCAAAACTGTACATCGTGTTTCAACGCTAAAACAGTGAACGTTTCATCAGGTGTGGAATCACAAAGCGACTGAAATATTTTATTCAGAAATGCAGTTATCGAAGCATAGCTTGCACTTCCGTCAATTGAATGTTTCCTATAAAAGGTATAAAAGAATTTTCATGTGGAGAAAGAAAGGAATCTAAGTGGGTAGTAACAGCGAGAGGGAGAAGAAAAATAGGAGCGAAAAGTTAAAAAATGGGAGGGAGAGTGGTCTACGATTCCATGAGAGTCTATTGTGTATTTGAGCAATCGTAATATTTTAGTAATCTAAATAACGATTACTTTCTCGACTAAATTGATAATGAATATCCGTCAATCATTTGATGAAAATGGGAATACAAAATTTCATGTGGATATATAAATTTTGAGTGAAGCCCTTCATTTTATACACACGTTACTAATCTGAAAAATATCGCCTCCGTCACAGCCATAAACCATTTTTTCTCTTGTATCCTTACTCTCTCATTATATTCCCATCGTCTCAATGATTTATACTTGATTTTTTTTTTTATTAAATATGTATTTTGATATTTGTGTCTCGATAACACGTTTTGCCGATATATAATTGGCCGATTTCTAAGTATAACAAAAATCCCGATATTTCATCTTCAAGAAATATAATAAAGCATATATTATTTTCCTGATTACTTAAAAGGTTCATCTTAAATATCTATAACATAAGTTCTTTAGAGGTGTATATAGGAGGAAATGATCGTAATGTGTCCAACGTAGATATTCATAGCCTAACAACGACTTATCATCTAAAACTGAGGTTGAATCTTTGGCTTGAACACAGTGGTAGTCTACAAGACTTATTAGCATCATTTCTTATTCTTGGGCCTGTATTCATAGCTCTCAGATATTTGTATAATCAATATATTCAAAGTTCAAGTGGAATCCATCGTCTATTAAAGAGGTTCAGACTTCCCGCCTAACTTCTCTTTGAATTGACCAAAAATATTTTAGAAGCGAAAACTGAAATTAATATTATAGGTTTTGTGAACACTGCGCATTTCAGGAAATATAATATCTCATAGTTAGCTATCAATGTATGTATGGATTTATACCGGAAATAGGAAGACAGTTGAAAAGTTGACCTGCGATGACCCATAGCCGAAAGAACAGATCTTCGATTGACCCATTGTCAGTACTGTACTCGAGAGGTGAACACCTGTGGGCAAGGATGCGCGTTCGATAAAACGTATTGATCAGTTGTATAAGTAAGCAAAACCATTATCAATATTTTCATATATATATATATATATATATATATATATATATATATATATAGAGAGAGAGAGAGAGAGACAGACCGATAGATCTAGTGAGAGAGAGAGTATAACAAGAAAGAAAAAAATTGTAGGTAAAACAAATCATACAAGCATATTAATAGATGTATACGAATACATATGCAAAAAATAATAATAGATCATTTTGGAAGTACTTACTGATCATGTCATACTATTTTCAAGCCCCATATATATATATATATATATATATATATATATATATATATATATATATATATATATATATAAAACTAGCTCCAGCTAGCAAAGTCCATATTACTGTTTATAAATTCGTCAGATCAAATAACGTTTTCCGTATGGGAAAATGTTCGATTGCTGTTGGAGATATATTTACTACGAAGGTTTTCGAACATTCAGGGCGGTAAACGTAATTAATACTGTGTAATTTAAAACAGAACATTTACTTTAATAAATTATATGTATATATAACGTGTGTGTGTGTGTGTCTGTGTGTGTGTGAAATGGTTATATATAATAATTTCATCCCAAGCAAGGTAATAAAGCCACTAAGACGCAGAAACTTAATGAGTGTAAGAGAATATGAGAAAAAGAAATTAGGAAGGGGGAAGAATAATAAGAACAAGTATTAAAAAAAACAGACGTTAATGAATGAAATTGTATTTAGAGTTTTGAAGATCATAGTCGACTGGAAAGCAGGCAACTGGAAGAGAGTTCCACAAACGAGAAGTGTGAGAAATTAAATATTTAGCATAGACATTACTGTTACACTTAACAACTTGTAATGTAAAATGAGACGTTGCCAACAATTTAATAAATTCCAAAATTGTAGGTACCAAAGAAGAAAGCTAATGAGAACGATTACAATGAAAATATTTACAGAAACGTTAGAGAATCTATGGTAGGCCTGGCTAAATGACAGAAGCGGTGATAGCAGGTATGCACTAATAATGTCTCAGATTCTTCTTTTTTATATTATGAAGAATTTCCAACTATCTAGCAGTAGCATTCAGACCAGATTTGATGGCAATATTTAATGCATGCACGATTGATAGATTTATATATGTTTCTGGCTCGAAAGAATTTCTAGCAGGACACAGTGAAACGATTTTCCTAGCAGTATGCCTAGCATTTGATTCAATATAATATTTTCACTACATCTGCGTCTGCGAGAAGATGCAAAAAGTCACTCTCCTGGACGGTATATGTATTCTTTCTTTAAGACTTTCTAAAGGTATTTACTTTTCGGCTTGTGCTACTTGCCAGTTTTCTGTGTGTAATTTGAACATAAATTGAAGTACTGTGGGCTTTCGACCTATAGTAGCTATTATGAAAGAATGTCTTTTGTATCAGTTTATATTTGTTTAGTTGTTCATGAGTATCTCTTCTGACCTGTCAAGAATGTAGTGCCGCTTTGTTTTGATTATTATTTTTCTTCTGTTTATGTATTCTAGTCATTTTCTTGCTCTTTTTAGCTATGAAATATATTTAATATTCTAGATTGTAAAATTGAAAGGAAATATATAGCGGCTCGTTTACTTGTTTGTATAGTTAATCCTTCTAATATTGGCAGTTGGTTTTACAATTCATATGATACACACACACACACACACACATGTCTCGTAGAGAATGCCTAGAACATTCGCGAAAAAACGTTCGCCCAAAAATATGCCCGTTTTAACCCGTATAAACGGGTTCAGGGCCGGTTTTACCTCCCCGAAGGAGACTCCGCCCTTCGGCGAAGGCTCCTTCGGGTTCCTCCCGCCCGTAGGAAGAGAGTTTAACCGAACAGTCGCTCAGAAAGTGAGCGAATGACTCCTTGCCTCCTCCTGAGGCGCAGTATTTATTAAGTATGGAATAGTCCATTATTATTATTATTATTATTATTGGTAAGATCACATAACAAATATACATTCAGTTTTCTTATATAATTCTATTTAATTCGCTATTGTTTTCCCTATCATCATCATTATCCCAATTTTTGTTAGTTTAATCTCTTCGCTTCTGTTCTGCCTTCAATCACGACAAATTTTCCCATTGTGTACATCTCCAATTCTCCGCGTTATCTTGGCATCATTCTCCCTTGCGAGGACACAGTCATAATAATTACTTCATTTTTTTTTTTTTGGGGGAAAAATGATATTCAGCTGCATTAGGTGTTTGACGTTGTCCTGTGACTTTCTGAATATACATACGCTATTCCACTTTCGTAAGATGCATTTACGTGGTAGCAATCTTAAGACAAAATATTATGAAAGCAATCATAGAAAATGGTCATTTTGATGATAATCTCGAAAACGGATTGTTACTCTGATGTTAGTTTTATTTTCAGGGTTCATTGTATTTATGGCATTTGGCACCGATTTTTATCTTTCAACCATATTTAGGAATTTTCGTATTCAACTTTGCTTATCACATTCGGCGCTTTATTATTATTATTAATAATATATTATCTTGACGAGTAACATAGAAGCAATTGTTAGTTTGTAGTGATGATTACTGAATTGCTAATGTCCTCATAACTGCTTTATATATAACATATATAATCATAATATCAAACTCGTAAACGGTAAGGATAATTGAATAGGTCTTTTTAATATAAAATATTAAAAAGATAGATCGAAAAAGAGAGCTGAATGTAAAAAAAATACAGAGCAATATGATATATCTCAAACGAAGAACACAATACATCATTGAAGATTTCGGTAATGATTTATTTCAAACAGAAAATGACTCATCAGACCGGAGAGGAGGCAGTTGTCTGTCTGAATTAGTACTTTCTTTAATTACTTAAAAATTATATCTAGAAATTAAAGAGATCTGAAAATAATTAGGTATATAAATATTTTTTATACTGGTTTTTGTTATATTTGAATATAAAGGAATGTTTTCTATTACTTCTTTTGTAACAGCTAATGATGTTAGACTTTTCTGGGCATATTCTAATTTTAGAATTGTTTTAAATTATTTGTTAACACTCAGATTGTCAGTGTTTTATTTTTGAAACATTTTTGACAAAATATGGCCACCTTCTCTCTTGAGGCGGCCATATTTTGTTTTACGACATTTCACAAATAATTTTTCTGTTCCCCCCATCCAATTTTCGACTGGTTGAAACTATTCTAAACCCATCCATAACGATGAGCACAATGTTCATGTTCCGCGTTTTTTTTTATTGTTCACTTTCAATATCAAATTGTGTTTCAAGCTATTCACAATGTTTTCCTTCTGGGGCTTGCTTGAATAGCAATATTTCCTCTTTGACGTGTTTGTTTCAACTTAAAGAGAAAAGCTCGACATGATTGTTCCTTCATAGACTGCGTGATATTTTTGAATAAAAAAAAACGAAAGCTAATTCTTCTTCTGCAGAAATTGAATTTTCCATTGAAAAGTGATTTTTATACTTTAATCATTGTCATTTATAATTTCCAATGGATAACTATCCTCACCCATGCCTATCTTTGCGTTTTCTGAGCCAACTTGCCCTCTCACTTATGATGTTTTCGATGTCTTCATCTCTGTCTCCACATGTCTTGTATTTACTTTTGTTTTCGCCTCTTGTCTGTCTAGGTCTTTCAAATAATTGTTTCTTAAGTCGTTCTTGTACAGACATTAATAAGGTTTTACTTCCTCTATTCCATCTCCGCATTATTATTATTATTATTATTATTATTATTATTATTATCAATAATAATAATATTTTTATTCAAAGTATACAGGCATTATAACTATAACTGACATTATCGTTATTCGATGAATGATTACAATTATTCCTGACAAAAATGGCAATGGTGTTTGATTAATCTTTCTTTTGGGTATAAATTAATTAGGTATTCATTATGAATTTATTCATACAATCATTAGCAGGCGGCAATTATAAAGATAGGTCTCAGCATTACAATTTTTTATTACCTGTGAGAGAATAACAAACACACATAAATATATATATATATATATATATATATATATATATATATATATATATATATATGTGTGTGTGTGTGTGTGTGTATATATATATGTATGTGTGTGTGTGTGTGTGTGTATATATATGTATATATGTGTGTATATATATATGTATATGTGTGTGTATATGTATGTGTGTGTATATATATGTATATATGTGTGTGTGTATATATATATATATATATATATGTGTGTTTATATACATGTGTGTGTATATATATATATATATATATATATATATATATGTGTGTGTGTGTGTGTATATATATATATATATATATGTGTGTGTGTGTGTGTGTGTGTGTATGTATATATATATATATATATATATATATATATATATATATATATATATATATATATATATTGCCGATTGTAAATATGGAACCTCCAGACATAGTTATTTCTACTGTGAACAAATTTAAAATAAATCTATTAATTGTGCATCCAAAACACCGATTCTTAAAGTAAACATCCCAAATAATGAATGCAAACAAACATGGACGTACTTTAATCATTTAATTAAAAAAAAAAAAAAAAACGATTTATTTATTTCACCAAAACTGATCATTTTAGATGTCCAAAAGTATGTTAACCCTTTTAGTTAATACCTTCTTGGACTTCCATTTCCAGCGATTACTTCAACCAAACGTTTTTTGTAGACGCTGACCCGTCTCTCTCAGCATCTTTTTTTTCTTTTTTCACATTCCTCATTGCAAAACTCAGCCTGTTGACAGAAGCTGGAGGGACATTTGGCATGAACCTTCAGATTCAGGTCTGACCAAAATAGTTCTATTTGATTGATATCCGGACTGACTAGACAAATCCTGTATACGAATATTCTTTATTGAAAAATTTTCCTTGGTATTTTTGCTGTTATGTTTAGTGTCATTGTTCTCTTGCAGAACCCATTATCGTCCAAGTTTCAAATCCCTGACTGATAGAAGATTCTGATCCAGAATTCATTCCTGGATAATAAGTAGTCATCCAGGTCCGAAAGCAGAAAAGGCAGTCCCAGATCTTAACATTTCCACCGGCATGATTCACTGTTGAAATGAGGTTCTTTGCTTGCTATGCAGTGTTAGTTTTTCTCCAAGCATGGCACTTTTCATTGTAACTAAACATTTCTATCATTTTTTTTCATCTGTCCAGAGAATGGACTTTCAGAGGGCCTCTGGTTTATCTAATTGTTTTTCGACAATGTTTAAACGGACAGCTTTGTTCTTCGTTGAGAGCAGAGACTATTTCTAGAATCTCTTCAGTGAATGCTATCTCCGTTCAATTTTCGTCTGAATGTAGACACATTTATTCTAGATGATGCCAGTGAGGTCAACAACTCTCTGAATGTAATGTTTGGCTTGAATTTTTCCTAGTTTACTCTTTTTCTAGTGTTTCTTCGTTATAGTTTTGATAGGTGTTTACCTTTAGGAAAAATAGCGGTCGTGTTGAATATTTTAAATTATTTGTCTTTCTGTGGACAGATGGGGCTGCAATCTATTTGAGGTGGTCTTGTAACTTTCCCCATGCCGGTGAAAAGACAGTAACTACTTCCTGATGTCGAAGGATATCTCCTTTGCTCTCGGCATTTTTGATCTCCAATGCATTACAATAGCTTAGCTGGTTTCCCCTCTCTTTTAGTCTGTGTTGTCCAACCAATTTCTTTAGGATGTCTCATTTGATTGGTCAGCTGAAATTGAATAATCAAGCATCCAAATGTGTTTCAACTGAATCTATTACCTACTGTAATTCACCAATACGGATGGGGTGGGTTCCATATTTTGCACATATCAGATGTTCAGTTTTGGAGAAATAAATAACAATATTTAAATTACTAATATTCCTTTATTTATTTTGTGTTCATTATTTGAAAAGTCTACTTTAAAATTGGTGTTTGGAGGCGCATTTACTCGGCTTAATTTAATTTTTTTTCACAATGATCACGTACGGGTGCTAACAAACATTCAAGCAACAATGTATGCACACACCCCCCATATATATATATATATATATATACATCCAAGAGCACATAGAGGTCACTAAAACATTAAAAGATTAAATGCCGATAACTACTCGCTGGACAAACCTTAATTGTTTTATGACCCTTCACGCAGAACTCTTCATTGACAATTCTAGAAAGAAAATTCGGATTGCCAACACACAAACAGAATGTCTCATATCGAGAATATTCCACATTGAACATGAAGAAAAAATTAATTATTTTAATAATATTTAAAATCTCCACTTTCACCTGAAGACGGTTGCGAGACCAGACCAGAAACACGTGTCGTGAAATTATGTAAAACAAAGTATAATATTTTTCTCAATAAATCCACATTACAACCAAAAACGTTTGCGGCACCCCTCTCTTTTTAATATACATACTTTTCTCTCGTTGGAACCACTACAACATATTTCTTTTTTTTATATATACATATATATATATATATATATATATATATATATATATATATATGAGAGTGAGAGAATAATGTGTTATTGAAGACTACAGAACTGTTCCGTTTAATAATCTTTCTTTTGAATTTTTTCTGGTTTTCTCGCAAGTTACTTTGTATATGGTTCTAAGTTGTTGAAAAAGGCCGCAGTCCTTGGTTTGTTGCCCAGCGCTTTTGGGTGTCATCAACCGTCATCATGCCTGTATGCATTTGGTTTGATGTAGGTTGCTTTTATTTTTATAGATACTATTTAAGTGTATTCAGGCAGTTTTGTTGGATTAGATTCGTAATTGTGGGTGGCTTTTTTATTTTTGGAGGATTAGTTATTAAATACATTTTGGATGTTTCTGCCAGTATTAAATCATATTTTATTTATGTTGCATTTTTACTTTTTAAATGTGAAGAAATTTTAAAGCGTCTTTTTTGCAATTGTAATTTTAGAGGATTTTGATAGTTTTGATTAGAATTTTTATTATTTCAGAGGATTTGAATCTGATATTAGTGGTAGAGTTCATTGCTATGAGGTGATTTTTCATAGCACAAATGAACAACTTAATCAATAGAGAATTTTATATCTCCTCATCCATAACAATATTTTACAAATTTCTTACCAATATAAAACACTGATAACAACAATTTGCCTAATAAATTAGTCCACCAGCATATACAAACACTACTTTTCAAATATCCATTATAATAGGAAACAAAATGTCAGAGAAAACCTTTATTACCCTTTTTTAAAACCATCAAATGCGCAGCAACTAAAGACTTGGTGAATTAGTAATAACTAACAACATCTACATCAAATCAACACAAACAAATAAAAAAATAATATACTACATCAATTTTAAAACTTCGAACCTAATTGTCAGAAATAATAGTACTCCCACCAAATGTTCCTCAATAAATCTACTAATAACAGATTCACATCCTCCGAAATAAGAACAATTTTCATCAACAATAACCAAAATCCTCTACAAAACTATTGCAAAAAAAAAACGCTTACAAATTCGCCAAGTCATCACAAATAAAAACCAAAAATCCCAACAGCAATCGGCCCCCTACCCAGTTGCTATTGAACAACACAGCCTGAATAGTCAAAAATATTATAATAAAAAAATAAAATCAACCTTCTTCAAAGCAAAACATACAGCCACGATAATGGTTGACGACAACAAAAGGACCAAGGACTGTGGTTTTTTTCAACAACTTAAACCCAAATACAAATAAACTTGTGAGAAAGCAAGAAAAAAGTCAAAAGAACGATTATTAAACGAAAACGGTTCGTAGTCGTCAATAACATATGCGTCAATAATGACATGCTGCCCCGGTTAGCGATTTGCAAAAAACCAACATAGTTTATAAATTCAAGTGCCCTTCGGGAGATTGTCTCTCCAACGAATTAAATAATATTTATGTTGGTCACACCACAAACTCGCTTTCACGACGCTTGACACTACATTTGAATGAAAACTCTATCATTTTTAGGCAATTAAAACAACATGCCTGCCCGCACACACAAATTCCGTAAAATACTTGTCGAAAACACAATTGTACTTCGACATGAAAACAATAGACAAAAACTAAAAATACTTGAAGCATTATACATCAAACAGTTGAAACCCAACCTAAACAAAATCAATAATGGAATCACTACAAATATCCTTAAATGTCTATAATTGGTAACAGAAGTCAGTGGTTTATACCAATGGCTTCCCATACTTCATATTTCTCCAATTCACTCTCGCGTGATCATACGTGACGTCATGAGATGCAGTGCGATTTTTGCTTCTAGCGTCTTTTATGCACGTGTTTATCGTTGCTTAGAAATCATCTATGTAAACAATGACAGACTATTGTTTAATATGCTGTAATTGACATGTTTGCTAATGGCTTATGTAAGCCGAAAGCTTAGATTGTATTAAAAAATATGGATCAATATTGTGAATTTCTTTTCATGTTCAATGATAATGTTATTAAAATTATCAGACGTTACGAAAAGAATTTACATAAAATAAATAGACAACACTTGTCTATATTATTTAATGAAACGTATATATATATATATATATATATATATATATATATATATATATATATATATATATATACATGTATATATGTTAAGAATGTAGAAACACACATACATAAGGAATATAGGCACACACAAACACATACACACACACATATATATATATATATATATATATATATATATATATATATATATATATATACACATGTATATATGTTAAGAATGTAGAAACACACATACATAAGGAATATAGGCACACACAAACACATACACACACACACACATATATATATACACACATGTATATATGTTAAGAATGTAGAAACACACATACATAAGGAATATAGGCACTACATACACACGCGCACACACACACACACACACACATATATATATATATATATATATATTAGGGATATAGACGCACACACACATATATTAATAATATAGACACACACATTAATAATATAGACATACACACACACATATATATATATATATATATATATATATATATATATATATATATATATATAAATGCGGAGGTCACTGTCACACTTTTTTTCTTTTTAATTTAAAGGGACACAACTCTTTAACTTTCAATAGCACATTTCAAATGAGAAAAATACTGTTCTCAACTAGTTTTGCGAATTAAAATTGTGTGTATTTTCAAATTTACTCCTAGAGTCTGTAGCTGAACATTTTGGAATCAGGCCGAAACTATGAGCAATTTTAAAATATTCCGGGCCGGATCCGAAGCCGCTATCCTGAAACTTTGGATTCTCAAGATTTCATTTTTGTTCGACGAATTTCTACGCGATTTTTTGCAACGATATTTTTTGTTCCATAATACTTTTTATAACTTGGAAATAAATAGTAATTAATTGCGAAATCCAGCGAAAGCTACCCATGAAATAATAATAATTGTTTGTACGGAACGTAAGGACCTACGTACATCAAATGTCTTTCAATTAAGTCACGGCAGAAGAATTAACGTTTAAATTTTAAGAGGTAAGCTTAAATATAAGCTCAATACTTAAATGCAGTGATCATATTTGAGTTTTGTAGTTTATTGTTGCCTATCGCATCAACTCCTCCCTACTTACTCTGATGAAGGTCTAATCAAGGGCCCCACATATATAAAGTAATAAGCAATACTATTTCCTTAAAAATGATTGTGTTATTTGAATCTCCCTTTATTCAGCAGAAATCTGTTTACTTATTACCAAAGACCGATTGAGACCAAATTACTTCAATTTTCCCCCAGTTTCCCGAGAGGAAGATCCGACTCTAACGCTTGGCTTTTCTTAACGATTTTAAAATGATACAACTTTGCCTGATATCGCGTGTTATTTGAATATATTTTATACATTTTAATCTTTCTTTTGATTTTATTTTATTCTATGTTTTTGTTTTTCGATTAGTTTAATCTAAACTTCTGATTCGCCGATACACGTATGCTTAGAATTCTCCAGTAATATTAAATAAAACAATATTTTTCATTTTTTTTTCACATATACTTGGATCAAACTTTTTCTTAAATTCCAGAAAAGAAATATACTTTACTTTTTCCAAGGAAGCATCTGTTTTTTCACCTTGCTCTTTATTTTATTATACCAATCGATTATTACACAATTCAGAAGTTATCTTTATTTTTGTTTTTACGCCTTTTTGCTGCATTCATTTATAATAATGTTTTTCATAATTATTCATATATAACATGCTTGTGTGTTTAATGAAAATTCTTAATTTTTCTTTAGAAAAACTTCATATATAACACAGACTCATAGATTAGAATTTGCATCAGCTAATTTGTATTTTTTTTCATTTTCTTATATTCTTACAGAATTAGAATTTATATGTTTTATAAATGTTAAGAAGCACACATTTTACACCGTATTTAGAATAAGCATGTGTCGATCTGAAATTGTCCAGCGGATCTTTAATTTATAGGTTCATCGACGGCACATCCTTAAAAATATCTTCGTAAATTTCTTAAAATGATTTTCCATCAAGAACGCACTGGTCTGCAGTGAATATGACATATAATGATGAAGAAAGACAAGAGTTTTCTGTTCAAGACTTCCATACTGAATATGGGGAAAATCTAATATGCTGACAACAGAAACGAAGCATTCATGAGATTATTTATGGTACGAACGAGAGTCAAGCAGGTTAAAACATATTAATATCAATATGGCAGTATTTGGCTTATCTTTTAAATTGTTTCTTTCTACATTATTAGGGAACATACATAGAACTTAATTCGGCAATATGATTAAAGCAATCAACTTTTATTCAATTAAGAATGTATATGTTTCTTTTTACATAATTAAAAACATATATAAATGTGCGTTTCACACATGATTCAACGATTTGATTTCCATAAGCTTTAATGTTTATAAACACTTTGAATGTCATTTAATGCCTTAAACATAACTAGGATCGTAAGAATATTGATTCTTTTTGTGTGTATATATATATATATATATATATATATATATATATATATATATATATATATATATATTATTTTCCCAGGTGAATTATTTAACCTATGGCTATGGGTAGTAGATGGATTCATACCGTTTCCATATGTATTTCACAGGTACAATTACTGCATATTATCGTCACTTTCTCCGAAATATGATATCTCTACTTTTCTCTGTTTGTTTTTAACTATTTTTAAGAGATTCTTTATAAAAAAGAATGTATAAACATAAAAATATCTTAAAAAATTATCGGCCTTTGTCCATTTCATAATGTGTGACGTTATTTTTTTTTTTACATTTGAATACGCATCGAGCAGATATGAATGTATGAGAGAAAATCATGGAGAATTGTACTTCAAAAACAGTAGCATCAACCTTGCTAACCAAAACGCTCCTCTGTGGCGAACACGGTAAAAACACGTCAGGCTATACGACGGTTCCGTATAGGATACATGTTCGATTCCTGTTGGAGGACGCATATTTTCTACGGACATTTCTCGGACTTTCAGGCCGGTAAATGTCAATACTGTTTATTATAAACCAGAGCATTTACTTCAATATTTGTATCTATAAAAAGAACGTATAAACATAAAAATGTCTATATATATATATATATATTTGTTTAAGATATCACCACGAAAATTTTAAGTGTTATCTATATTTTAAGCTTACACTCCAACTATATTTCACTTAATTGAATCAGAAAATGTACTGTTACAATTTAGAAATATTAACCACGATATTTTTACAAGATACGTGAAAGTAATTTATTTGTTTACACACGATGTTCTTTCTTCCGAATAATAATAAAAAAAAAACTGTTTTGAAAGCATACATGTTCTTTTATCTAACGTAACGCGTACTGGCTATCGTCTCGGAAAGGATCAGGGAGTTGAATTCAGTTTTGTAGAATACCCTCTGTAAAAGTATGGATCAATCTATAAACACCTCCAGATATGAGATAATAAGAGGCAATGCTAGTCTATCTAAACTTGATTGGCAAGTCAACCTGTCGAAAGAAATCTCTAAATTCAAGAATTTGTATTGCGTATGTTAAACTCCTTTCACCCAGTTAGGATTTCACGCACTGCTGGGTTACATAATGAAATAGATTGAGTATAAAGTACTAACCATTCTAATAGAAGGAAAACTGTAAGATCAATATCATGGAGAATCAAGGGGAAATACTTTTTTAAGAAATAGCAATTCGTAGATATAGAAATTTAAATTGATCAACGTTTTGAAGGTTTATTGCAAAGAAGAAAGTGAACAGCAGAAATATAAGCTTATACTTAAAATTCCCACTGTCTTCGATTCGGGGATGAAACATAATGTAAGAATTAAGCATTAAATTTTGTAAGGTGTTTGTCTCATGCATTATATCCTATAAGACACAGAGTGCGATGGGTAAATTGTTGACATTTATATATATTTTTTTTTTAATTTCGCGCATGCGCTTTGTTTGTTTTTGATTTTGACAACTGCACATTATATTAGGGTCAGTTGGGCACTGTCTGTGATTAAAAAAAAAAAAAAAGGAACATGACGCAATTCTTTCCGCCATACATCGGGAAACGGCATGCTGTACTGCTTGGCATTCACGACGGAAGATCCAATACAAACATTTCTGAGTGTTTGCGTGTCAGTCTGAGGACAATTCCGAAGATAAGGAAAGAGTTGAATGAGTCCAATGGTGATTACGAATGCACGGCCGCTGGAAAACTCACTCTGATCGTTCTGATGAAAAAAAAAACTCCCGAATTTGCTGGTGAGGGAATCAGACTCAACACGGATGACTACATTATGTGCTTTGAGTGTTGCACTGGGTCAAGAAGGTGGCTGCTTGAAGGCCTTATATCTAGCATCAGGATTCAACATCATTCCACGAAAGCAGGAGAATCCAGTTATAGCTCTAAGACGAATGATGCAACCACATCATCCCTTACATCTTGCCACCTACCTCGCCCCTTGATTATTATGGGTGGGGCGGAGCTGAACAACAAAACTCTTTGTAACACCAAAGATGAACTGAAGGCAAGTATTATGGAAGCATTTACGAAATGAAACAAGGAGATCGTACAGAAGAGACGCAGGAGAGTTCGTAATCGTTTGGAGGCCGTGGTTGAAGTCAATGGCGATTTTCTTGAATACATTTGCTCGTTAGCATTTCAAGATATGTTTTTGTACTTTTGATAAATAAATCTGTTAAAATGAGATGTCAGTGTCATTTTTATTTTTTGCATAATTTTGATGACAATTTATAAATCGCACCCTTTATAAATATTTTTTTTTTACGATTGAGTATTATCTTCTGAAATCTAACGTACATATTTCTATACAATAGGTTGAAATGATAAATAACATGGCAGATGTAAAGATGACCGAGTAAAATCAACTGTCAGTTTAGACCTTTTCATGTCCAATTATTGTTAGTTTATCATGTTAAATATTATATTGAAATATTGTATACTACAAAATAAGGACATCTTTAATGACACTATTTCGTTCCAAACACGAATATTCATAACTGATATTTAAATTATTTTGGTGGAATTTACGAAATTTTATAACATTGATATTAAATCATCATGCTGTAACGGTTTCGCATGTAAAAAGAAAAATAAACTCTCATATTTAAATGTTCATGACAGACTGACAGATTTTTCTGTCCTATCAAATTATAAGACCATTTTACAGTCTGTTTACGAAACTTTATTTTTGAGATATGTCATCTCTCAGACAACAGATTTATTTTATAAACTTAGCTGCACAAATACAGTTCCTATTTATTAATACTTTTCTGATATATATATATATATATATATATATATATATATATATATATATATATATATATATATATATATATATATATATATATATATATGTGTGTGTTTTCGCAAATATATAGAAAAAATAGGAAAGAACACGTTAGGTAAATAATCCGGAGTTCTTTAGTATAAAATGCATACATTTCAAGATTGGTTATTCCTAAATTTTAGCTTGAGGTTGAAACAGAACTTGATACTTTAATTCAATTCAATTTTAATAATTATATTGAGGTTTTTGGCTCTAAACGGATCTTTAGGTTAAAGCATTTTACGTAGTTGTCTTTTTACTTGATTAGATTTTTTTTCTTTGGACTTGAACACTGGACGATTATATTACTTGGTTATATGTTCCTGGTTCTTCCTTTTTTATTCCCCATTTTTCCTCGGGTACCGATTTGTTCTACTGCAAGTTGAGCTATCTGAGTTATGTCCAAAAGAGTACTACTATATATATATATATATATATATATATATATATATATATATATTTATTTCGACTCGTTGAACGTGCATGGCAATCGCTGACAAGGTTTTATCAATGTTGTCACTTCTCGTGCGAAAGACAATAAAAGATTGAAAATCACTTGCAATGTTTATTGCTGACATAGCCGACTAAATTATTTTTGTGCAGGACTCCGTCTATTTTGCAAAGTCCGTCCAGCTTTCATGTAACGGCTGAGACTGGAGCAGTTTCTGAAGGATTTATGACACGTCCTGCATGTTAAGTTATTTCCATTACATTAGTGATCATAATTTGTGCAAAATATAACAATTTTGACACTTCTTATGCCTATCGATGCGTTGAACAGGCATATTCATTAATCATATGTAAATTGACGAAATGCGGGATGAATGATTCCCCCCTTTTCTTAACTCTGCTCAAATCATTGGATGTTCGTGTAATTTGTAACATCATACAGTGTCTTCTTGAATTGTACACCTGAAATTATATCGACCACAAACATCAGTAACCTCAAACAGTATCTACTATATAGCATGCAGCAAGGGGCTCTTAAGCAGTCCTTCAAGTTCTCCTGAGTTTATGCTTGGGTCGAGTGTCGTAGAGCAGTTCACTGTAAAATAGTTTTGGGATATTCTGCTGCCGTTAAACCAAATGAATTATCCTGCCCAGCAAAACCAGTGGCGATTAAAGAGCACCTCAGTCTTGATTGAATTGGTATATCTGTGAACCACAGTGTCAGGCGGGTTGCATATAATTAGAGATCATTGGTGGAATCTCTCAAAATGCCTCCAACGTATAATCCAAGACTCACAGGAATATATCAAGCACGATAGCAAACTGGCATAGTACGCTGTATCTCTGTAAACTCTTAAGTCCAGTATTAGTCCAGAAGATAATTTTAGAGTTGTTAAAGTTGCTTTATTCGAAGGAGTATATATTTCACCATCAAGTGAAAAGCGTTAATTTATAATGCACCTATTTACGATATTCAGTTTGTCGCCATCCATAAAAATGATTGTACGATATAAGGTTTACTCGGAGCTGGCCGAAACATGACTAATGCATTATCTAGGGTCATACTTTGAAGCATTTTATGAAACAGGAAAGATTTTCTTTTCTGTTTAGGTGATCTAGTCGGAGTCATCATCATAAGCAAGGTCTCAGGCAAGAGCTTGAAAATTCTTTGATTTCACTGAGAAGTTTCGGTGTTGAATAGATTACCAACTGTGCAATATCGAATATACACACACAGATATATATATATATATATATATATATATATATATATATCCTAGTTATAGGTCTTAGAGGCATGGAAAAGGGAACAGAAAAGAAAATAGAGAACAATGCATGTTTTACAAGGTCACCTTGCTTGTCCTCATTTTATACAGCTGGCTGGATGATATTTTAGAAAAGGCATGGTCAACCAAAACGTCATCAGCTCTTCTACATATTTGCTCCACTCATAGTCTCGAAGGTTTTGGTAATATCTACGAAAACCTGATTCAGCCCTTGTGTGAAACCCATCTCTATCTTTCCCCTGTTAGCCTCGCATACACGCTGTGTCCCTGGCAGTATCGTATCCACAATGTGAGCATTCAGTCGAGGTAGCAAAATCTCTCTTTGGGTTTTCACCCGCTAGGAAATTTATAGTTATCCCTCGATAATAACCACACATATAAATCATACATTTGCCTTTTTACAATGGATTCAAGATCGGACATTCCCAATCCTTTGGAGCTCCCCCAGCATAAAATGTGTTCAGGGTGATTCTATGCAGAATATCAGATAATTGATCGCTACCACAGCAAATATATTATTCTTTCCAGTAGCCTTCTCCATGTTCAACTTGCTGATAGATGACGTTAATTCCGCTAAAGTAGGAGGATCATTTATATATACTCCGATGGCTTTTTCCTGAATCTTATTCAGGTTAGATTCCTCCCCATGTTTATCCCCGTTCAACACATCCAACAACTATTGTTTTACTGATTTCCACAAGGCTACTAACGAGCCTTAAGCCATTATCTGATATAATAGGCATTATTGAAAGTGTTTTGGGATTAAAGTCTTTTTAATGAGACGGTACAGTTGTATTCTTTTTTCTGAATTTCTGTGGCTAAATCAGACGACCAGGAAAACTAAATTGATCATTCAACTTGGCTACGTTAAATTACTTTTCTAGCTGTTGCTGGGTGTTCTCAGGCACTCCTTTATGTAGCATGCATTCTCGCTTTTAGCTCTTATTTGAGATAATATATTTAATGACTATGTTGTTTTCATCAAAACAGTTTTCCTACAACCTCGAACTTCATTGCCAACTTCACAGTAGTGTGATTTCAAGAGGCTCACTTAATGAGCAAACGAATTTTGGTACGTACATTCAAATCTCCTACAGAGCTTACATTGCAGAGAGCCTTCATTTTATTTTCAGGGTCTCTTACTTTGTGTGGCAGGCGTCATGTACCTTGTTTGCATTCAGGTTGCTATAGTGATTTTCCAAGCGTAGCTTAGATGTGGCACAAGGCCGAAAGTATGGGGCACTACTCAGTCATAATTGTTCTAGCGAGACAAGCTTGCTAACCATTACACCGCCTCGAGATGCCCACATTCAGGTTTTTATATAGTCAAATTGTATTTGAATGGTGTACTTGCAATATGAAACAATTCAAGATGCCTTTGCTATATTTTACCTATTTCCATAAAGGCAATTCCAGTCATTCAAGAAACTTTTAACATTCTTAAAATCCCAAGATGATTTTATCACCCATAGGAACAAAGTGAAGAAGATGTCGGAACGCCGCTCAGAATGATTATTTAAAAACTTTATAGGAAAAAAAATCTAGACAGATATACACTGATTAACGTAGTATATCGATTACCAGCAAGAAATAAAAGAAGTGTCATAAAAATATCGCTTATTCCACGTGAGAAGTCGCACAAAAAAATCTCTAGGTTTGTCCGTATAGGAAACACCACACCAACGTCTCTTCATTCCCCAACTCTCCAACCTTTCCACGCAAGTGGAAATGCACCTTTGTGGTTTTCGATTTGACTGACATTAGAGTGAGAGCTATATCGACTGCATAGCGACTGAGTTCTCTACTCACAAACGGAGAGCAAGTGAGGTGCCAACTGAGCTCTCAATAATCGTTCGTACATTCCAAAACGGGTTTATCAATTTTGAATTCATTTATAATTATTTCATTTCCAGCTCTTAAGAGGATATCAACCAGTCGCTCTAAATTGTTCAAACATAATCAGTGGGATAGC
>CAHIKZ030001219.1:577500-580000 GCA_903632075.3 Acanthosepion pharaonis
TTCTTTGTATTAAAGGAGATGTTGAAATAAAATAAAAACAGTATTAAAGTAACGAAACCTTTATTATCTCTGTATAAATATAACTTCTAATTGATATGAACTGCACCCCAGAGTGAGTTCCGAGAAAGAAAATGACGCCTATAAATCAAACGATAGCATTACTAGTAATGGTGTCGGAGTAGCAGGAATCATTTGCGTCTAGTAATAAATAAAATTGTGCTATATAGCTTTGGATTTTTAGTTGTGGAAGTATTTTAAGAATTCTGTGAAATTTTTAATAAAGATATATTATAATGAGTAAGAGAAAGGCGCAGCAGACACCTATTGGATCAAAATAATGCATTTTCTTTCGAATGTTGAGTGATCAGAGTAATAGAGAACATGAGAAAATTTAATGGCATCATACGATATTTGTGTTGTTTCTTAATTTCGCATTCGTAGGAGGCACGGCGGAGTAATGGATAGCTGCTCGGATTGAGGTAATTGAAGAGCAGTGTTCAAATTCCAGTCATAGCCCATTACATACACGTGCTGATACCCTTGGTATGAATCCTCTTTTACTCCCCCACCCATGAGTAAATAGCAAAACTGACCGGGTTCCATAGAAAGACAGTGGCATCATACTGCCGGAAAAAAAAATCTGCCTCGTCAGTCATGTATCGAAAGATATATGATCGCATAAGCATTTATTACGCTTGGTATATAGTTGACTGACATTAAAATCTTCCGACACCTCACTCACCAAATATATTTGTTGATTCAGATTTACCTTTTATAGAACCAAAGCCCATTGTGTAATTTTCCACCAGACACTTATGAGAAATAGTTTTAGTAAACGTTTTAAAGTTTTTTGTGTGAAAGAAACTGGTGTTACTAAAGGGTACTATTGATTTTATAGATGTTAATTTGACCATTTTCGCGAACTTTCTAAGCCTGAATTTTTAAAATATATTTTACTCTCCAAGAACATTGATATAAAAGATTTCTTTTCCCTTTGATTTCCTAGGCCAGTCTGTCTGCATCTATTATTCTTTTGATTTGTCTCTACATGGACAACTTCAATGAATTCTTCTAAATACACTGTAAATAAATCTGTAGCAATAATACGAATGTCTGCAGACGTTGAACGTAGGACAATGAAATGACAACGTTGCCACAAGTGCTCAGGGTAGTGATTTTTTTTTCTTTCATATTTCAGTGTCTGTTTTATACGAGAAAGATATTTAAACAGATTTCAATTAGGCTTCTATGAGATGAAAAGAAAATCTTCTTTATCAACAATCGAAACTACTACATAACTCAATAGTCTGCTAAATTGGCTTTCTATGAGTCCACGCTCAATTTTCTTTTCATTATATATATATATATATATATATATATATATATATATATGTATACTAGTAGTAGTAGTTAGGTAGGTCAGGAGTTTCATGACCCAACGATGAAAAATACTTTTTCTTCATAAACATCTATTTGAGTTCGAAAGTACTAATCTAACCACAAAAACACGCGCGGACACGCTCGTGTGAGCATGCGTATTAGGAAAATCAATGAAGAAATGGAAATCATTTTCTGTATGAGTCGCTTCCTTATATAACTTTCCATCGAACTTGAGAAATGTTTATATTGATGCAACTACATATGCATAGGAAGGAGAGGGTGGCTCATAAATTTAAATTTAACTTTTAATTTTGTATATAAGCTATCCGATTTTATTTACGTTTTTTTTTTCTTGTCTTAGTTATGGAGTTAGATTTATAATTAAATTTATTATTGTTAGTATGTATGTACATATGTCTGTAATCTTGCGCCAATGTAGAGATTTTCCAAGCGTAGTTTAGATGTGGCACAAAGCCGAAAGTATGGGGCACCGAATGAGGATCGAACTCACTAATCCCTCCAATCGTTGTAGCAAGACAAGCTTATTAACCATTACCCCACCTCGAGTTGTCCAAGTATACGCCGGTGTATACGCACATATACACATATTTTCCTTCGAGTATACAGCATACGTATGCGTACATATATACAAACTGATGCACATACGCGGATACATGTAACTTAAGCCTGCCTTTTGTTAGTAATAAACTATTGCATAAATGGTTAAGGCATTTAATTTTTTCAAATATTTTTTACACACACAGCCAGACAGACAGCCACACAGACACACATGTATATCGACATCTAAAATCCAAGATAGTATATCGTAAAAGGAGGCTGTAAACAGCCACGCTTAAAAGCTAAATTTAAAAAAAAGCGTCAATACAAAAATCCCAAATATTTCAGATCTACAACAAAATTTAATCAGGATCATTGAAACTCAATCTACCACCTTACCTAGGTGTCGACCGTTACGGATATTCAGGCAGGTAGAATGAAAGATTTTAGTTGATCCCACCACCATTATTTACGAACACCGGAAGTTAGTGGGGAAAGACGGCGGAGGGAAAAGGCGGAGGGAAAATGAAATTCATCCAGGTTCGGACATGCGCAATAAATA
>CAHIKZ030001219.1:590000-627500 GCA_903632075.3 Acanthosepion pharaonis
TTCCTTTTTATATTCGTTTTATTTTTTTTTTTTTCCAGTTTGCTAAGTGTTTTTTTTTCCTTTGCCCTTTATCCCAAGTTTACTTCGAAAGTAAACAAATTAAACAAACATTTTATATGAATTATTTTCATTCTTTTTTTCTCCTGTCTTGACGCCGGGACTTTTTCGATTATAATGTTATTTTTCTGTTATTTGTTGATATTTTATTCTCTCCATTTATTTATCCTTGACATTAATATATTTCCCGTCGTTTCTTCCCGTTTCTCTTCTATATTCATTGCGAGATAAGAAGCTTCTTCCTCTTTTCATAGATTACATAAACGAAAATATTTACTTTCATTTGATCAATTTCGGCCCGAACAAGCTATAACCGAAATTACCTGACATTCACCTATGCGTAAATAACCTTGGAAAAATTATGAATCTTCTCTTCCCAGTTATGTGTTGACTAGCGGACAGTCTCGGCCATAATGCCTTTGTTCGCAACGAATCTACAGCAGAAAGAGGCGGCAAACTACTACGTGATATCTTCAGTTTACTCAGTCATTAAACGAAAGAAACGTTATCACCCAAGCGTGTATCACGTATGGAATTTTACCGACTGCCTGACTATGAAATATGACCAATGTGCATATGTTATCCTTTAAAATGACACAAGCACTTTCGAGCATCACATTGTCTCTTTAAATGTCATTACGATGTTTATTGAAAAATCTAACAAAGGATCAATGTTTTATCCTTGATGCATAACAATTTTAATAATAATATTAATAATAATAAATTATTTATGGAAATACTATCTTGTGTTCTTTACAGTCTTGTTCGCAAAAATATTTCCTCTATTTCCAACGTCCTCTTGGGTTTAAAAGATATTCGCTGCCGAAAGATATTTATTGTTTGGAATTCTGTAGATGGCATGAAGGAATTTTTTTTTTGTTTTTTTCTGAGACCTCGCCTTAGGCATCTTAATTTGTTTAAGTAATATACGTTAATTTCATAATCTACTTAAACCTCCAGTTACTTGGGCCTAATAATAGATTAACCTCAACTGTATTCTTACAATATTCTCTAATTTGCGTAATGAGAATTTAAATTATCATGAACTCATCTCGACATTTTTAGAAACTTTAAGAAATATTGCTGACAGATGGATATTTTAAAGGAAAAAAAAGCGTCGGAAAACTTGCTTGGGTCGGGGTCGAACAGGTTATACCTCACAGCAAAATTGGACGTCCATTCTTTGAGAGTTTTATTGTTTCCAGGAATATATTTGTGTGGTACATTTAAGAAAATAATTGCCAGCAGTTATAGAGTTTACAATTATACTGAAGGCAACAAGACACTGTTTTATTATTCACAATCATGTAGTTTATCGGGATGATAATGCTTAGCTCCATACAAGAAAGATCAGCTTAAGAAATATCTGAACACTCCGGCTAGGGCTTCTATCTAGTCTGTATTCTCTGATATTACACACTTTCTTTACCAGTTTTCACAGAAGTTACAGTCAACCTCAAGAACAAGTTTTCATATCATATACAATACGTTAAATGTATTCTCTCCTAAAATGGCTGATATTGTTGACAGGAGGGTATGGATAAATGGACATTATGTTGATGAATAAATTCAACATGTATCTATTGAATATATTCGGTATATTCAGATATTCTTTATGAGATGAAATTATATTCAGTAGATTTTTTTTATATTCAAATACATAATCAATGTTTCTGAAAAAAATACATATATCAGTCTATATGTGTGAATGTATGTATGATTATAAAAATGAGCAAATGCGGTATTAAATAAAAACATACATATCTAAATTTGTACGTAAAATACAGAGTACTTATATAGAAACCAGCACAAATACCCCCATGTATGTATATATATATATATATATATATATATATATATATATATATATATATATATATATATCATCACATAGTCTTAAAAGTATTGTTAATCATACTACCAATATAATTTTTTTCTCAACAGTCGCTTTTTCTATTATAGAAATAGTACTTAGATAAACAAGAGAGGTGTTTAAGCATTGGTTTCGTAATGGGCATTATTTAGAATCTTTACATTGTTTAATGTAATTAACAGTATGTATCGTGTGGTGTGCGTTATTATTCAATTTTTTTTAAATTTGTTTTAAAATTCTTTTATTATATTTCTTTATGTTCTTCTCAAGATTATCGGTGCAGTAATAACATATTTAAGTTCTGTTAAATATTTTACTAAGCGGTTTAATTTTATGGAAATATTTATCAATTAAATGGACGAACCTCTGCCCTAACACATTCCTGAGTAATTGTTTACATGGGGGGTGTACCCAATTACTTTACTATTTCTTTTCCGTGGAAAAATATTATCATATATTCACTTGATTTCAGCTTACTTGTAACTACTTTATTTCAAGAATATCAGCCGGTTGATTATACTCCATTTATTCTCATTTTACCTATATATATATATATATATATATATATATATATATATATATATATATATATATGAGAGAAAGGAGGGTGTCATAACTCTATTGGTGTAAAATATCAACATAAATATTTTTTTCTGTCTCATATTTACCATTTCTTTCTGATTACTTTTCAATCATTCACACACACACACACACACACTATATATATATATATATATATATATATATATATATATATACACATCTTCGTCTGCACAATACTTATGTAACCTCGCATACTCAAGATCTCTCACTCTATTTACTTATCTCTCTTCTTATCTATCTGTCACACAAACACATTAATATATTTATAACTTATCAGTTACTCAAATTACTTTACATCCACCAGAGACATCGCTGCAATCATTTCCAATATCATCTATTCAATGGAAAAATTGCTTGTCATATTTAAAAGGGGTTAATAGGGGAATCTTCAAGGGAATATAATCTTTGTTTTAACTTGCATCGAATTTGTGGAAACACATCTGTAGACGATAAAAAAGAAATTGTGTTTCCTGAACCATGAAAAATCTGTATTCTTAAAACTAAACGGAAATTTGAGAAAAACGACAACTTGCTTCTACATTATCGTAAGTTTACATCAAACAAAATTGTCAGATGTTTTCAGGTGTAAATGGCATGTAGAATGATTTTTTCACTTTTATGTGTAATTTTATCCAAATCAGAGACAGATTTGTCATTTAACTCTAACTCTATGGGAATTCTTATTTATGTTATTTTAGCGCACTCTCCTTGAAGCAAAGATTTCACTGAAAATATAATCGTTTATTGTAAAGACATGGAGTTTAATAGTCAAAAGATTGTTTCAGTAAGACTTTAAGATAAAAGCAAACATGTATTTTAATGCCTATAACCTTTACTTATATGTGGTGAGTAGAATTTTGATCTGAAATTTTCGTTGAATAACATTTTAAGTATGTGATAAATGGTAAATGATTATTTAGAAAAATAAATAAGTTGTTAAAAATAACTGCTTTCTTAATTCGGCTTTATCATTATTGATAAACAATGAAATGTATCTCTATAAAAATGACGTCAACAATTTTTTTTTCATTCTATCCCACTTAAATTCTTTCCTACTTTTTTTAATGCTGTTGCCTTGTTGGGCAAGAGTAGATTTATCGGTAATACAAAACATACAAGAATGTTAAGTCCGAACTGCCACAGCTGACTGTTGGGGAAAAAAATCTCTTCTCTGACAAAAGCACTACTTGCTTTTATTTGTAATTTGGAAGAGTACATCCGTGTATGGGTAATTTACCATAACATTTAACTAGCGTGGAAGCCTATTTATAGAATGATTTTTATCACTGTTGTGTGACCTGAAATCGCGCCATTGCCTTCAGATGTATGCAATATGCAGTATTTCAAATTTATTGCACGTCGCTGTTCCACATGCAGGTTTTTGCCGTTAAAATCTCAAATCCTTTTTACAAATCAACAATTCGCCCTTGCATGGAGTATTGCTGCCATATATGGTCTGGTGCCCCTTCTGTTTGCCTCGGGGTTCTTGATAGGCTCCAGAGGCTGATATCAATGTAGTTGGCCCTGCCCTGGCGTCTCGTCTACAGTCACTTTCTCATAGACGCGCCGTCGCATCCCTCTGTCTGTTCTACAAATACTTTCATGGAAATTGCTCCGAGGAGCTGCATTCGCCGGTTCCCAGAAGCCACGAGTTCCAGCGCGCTTCGAGGCTGGCATCCCGCTCTCACCCCTTCACTGTCGAAACTCCTAAATGTAGCCGTCTCTTCTACTCCAATAGCTTCATGTCTCGCACCTCTCGCTAGTGGAACTCCCTTCCCTATTGCTGTTTCCCTGTGAGCTATAATCTCCAGCTATTCAAGTGTAATGCCAATCGACATCTCCAGTTGCCTTGATCTATCCACTACCCCCATTCTTTCTTCTATCACTCCTATCTGATCTTGCTCTAAACTTTCTGTAAGCCCTTGCGTCCTAGTGGCTTCCCGCCTTGCTTGGGGTGAAATGCTTACAAAAATATGTGTCTGCATCGTTTGTGTCCAATACAGTTATACATTACTGTTATATTACTATTACTATACATTACTATTGTATTACTGTTATCATGCATTACTGTTATATTACTCTTTTTATACATTACTATTATAGATTACCGTGTTTCTAAGCGTCAAGGACACACTTTTCTTCCCATGAGAAAAGTGTCGAAAATTTGCATAACAGACAGGAATTCAATTTACAGTCTGGCATACATAACCTTCCTCTGGGGATAACACAGGCCTACAAAAACGCTAACCTTCGCACGGCAAATCTTTGAGACATAGTTCAGGAAAACTAACTGAAAGCTAACGGAATCCTTGACGCTGGCAAATACTGTATTTCTCTTAGAACTGTTTTCCCCTCATCCTTACCTCAAAAGCAAGCCAAAAGGTATTAACTAAATATTTCAAACAGCCATAATCAAACTTATATAAGGATTGTAAATTTCTATATATTTATTATTTATTATCAGAACATAAGTTCATATCAATGATCTACGCTAGACATTAATTTGTGCCTTTTTGAAGAACATTTTTTATTACATTTCTTAGGTATTTTCTTATTTATATTTGTCTAGTTGTTTATTTGTTACACTTATAAACATGCTCGGTCACTCTGAAGTGCTACTGATCCCATGTCACCCGTTACTTTCTTGGCGGTTAAACTGATTTTTCCACTAGGGTTTTATGGTGAATATGGTGGCTAGACATATATCTGGGTATCATAGGACGGATAAAATTTCTTATACGTTCAACAGCCAATTGACACAATTGAGTAGACTGGGATGCATAGCTATGTACACAGCCAGTGGGCTAAGGATACGATATGTCTGGGCAAAGGGCGCCCTACGCTGAAATCAATGGCCACATCAGTGTACCCCGATGTAATGTCCTTGAGAAGGATAGATATTGCCGGGTCTTAATTACCAACCCACATGAATTTCAACCTAGATATATGGAAGGAACTGGTGAGGGGTCCAGCTCTGCAGCAACTTCACCCAGCCTTGAGATTTATGATGATGATTATGATGATGCGCTGTTTTTTTATATTATGAGAGTGCAATGGTTTAAAATACGGTATCGACTATTAAAATTGTTTATTTATATTTATATTTATTAGTATTCAAAATAACCAGCAAAATGCAAATTAGTCACTTTGTTTATTTGTTAGTAAAAGTATTGCAAGTTTCGCTCGGATGAACAGAAGCAAATTATAACTTATTTCACATGTTATCTCGTGCCCATAGCAGTATATTAGAACAACTCTCAATATCTGGTATGAGACGGTGACGTGTTTCCGTCGCAATACATGTCATATCCACTCTGCACATAATGTTCGAAAGTGCAAGGATAATGATCGTCGAAATGCATATATTGTCTTGGCCGTCACGTTTTACTTTCTGAGATATATGTGTGTCAAATAACTGTGCATTATTTTATGTTCGTATATTCTATGCTTCAAGGATATACCAGTATTTTTATATAGTCTGTAAATAATTTTTTATATCGGGAACCAGTTGTAATATACATGTAAAATATACCACCCTAACTAATAATCAACTGTTTCAGTTAAGAAAACATTTCGCATAAACTAACATATTTTTGTCTGACATGGAATTGTCATCGAATACAGGGCATTAAAGTAATGAAATTGCTAGCCTCCATGAGTTGTAAGTCCAATCTCTATGTCGGGCAGAATGTGCATTCATCAGTGGAAACCAGCTAGCAATAACTAAACAGTACTAAATAAAAAAATAACCAGATGATAAACCCCAGTAGATTAAATAATGAATTCGATTAACCAGATCGATATACACCTGAAGAAGGCCGCCGGTTACAACGATCGAAACGTTGCAATAACGACAACAAATATAAGGAAAATAGTCGGAATATAAATAATTTAAACAACATACAGTCTTGTATATATCCATTTTCCTCCAAGTCAAAAATAAAGTATTTATCTTTCCTACCACTGTATATATGAAACTATTGAATGCACAACTCACGGTTCTCCGTCCTGCTCCTTGGTATCGTTAATTAAGGATATTAATAGAACATCGTTAAAGGAACGAGTAAACAAGGAAAACGTTTTAAGACAAACAAAAAGTTCAATTGTCCTCAGAAGCAGAAAGAGACAGTAGATATTTCTGCGATGTATATATTGTGGAAATAGCGTTGAGAGAATTTAATACTCACAGGATATATATAAAGCAAGAGGGACAATGGAAAAACATCAAGTAAGCTAGATAACTAGCTTGTATTATCCTTTTGAGCCCTGACCACCGCGTTACCGGTAATAGAAAAAAGATGACAATGCCCAGCCACCGGTTGAACGTTTGCTAAACACTTGTAACTATTTTTATATCTGCCGTGAAACATTACATACCAATTATTGGCGAATTTTGACTCAGGAGCTCAGGCTGAAGGGCTAAAATAGTTCAGAGTCGCAGGGCTCAAAAGTTTAAGGGATGGCAAAACATGAGGACAGTACAAACAAATAAAGGAATAAAAGCGACAAAGGAGATGTTATAGAGAGCCATGATCTCACACGTCCAGAAGGGAGAGCAAAATAGAATAAGTACAAGAAATATTAGCTCTCATTACATAAATAAAGAATATGTCCGAGGTTGTGGGGATATTCGTGAACAGCTGCAACAGTAGGCGTTGATCTTTTCGATGGAGGTATCAGAAAGTAATTTAGATGCGTGATCAATCAATGAGGCAGAGAACATGCCTCCTTTCCTTCACCAACAGTGAAAGAAAACTGACTCTAAATAAATACAACTTATCCTCCTCTGAATACGTGTATGAAAGGCATGCTGTTTTTCTACTATTAAACAAATGCTAAATAAACTGCTGTACAAAAGGATACTGACATCAGACAAAGATGCTTATCTTGGAGCGGAATCTATTGAACTGATAAATTAAAAAGTGAAACTTGATTTAGTCATTTTTGAAGAGATAATTTTCTGATCGTTTAAACGAGAACAATCAACTTTCATTAAATTTGTTGGGAAAAAATGCCTCATTTTATCCCAGGAGCTTAGAAAAATCTAAAGATAACAGTAAATTGATTCTTTGTTAAAAAATCCAATATAGCAACGTCTGCCTTCAAAATCTAGGAGATGCAGGCATACATTAATCGAAAATAGGCAATTGATTTCTCCTTTTAAAAAAGTTATATTAAATTAGTGTTGCTGACCGTTTATTTACGATTTTTTTTCTTTATAAAAATTAATTTATCCACTGTCAATTTCAGAAAAAAGAAAACAATTCATACGAAGCTAATGTTCAAATTAGAAGGACCTTTTTCTTGGAAATTCCTCTGAGATGTATCCGTAATTCAAGTCAAGAATTACAGCGAGGTTACATATAATCGGCAGTTGTAATCGAATAATTACATAAGGTTAAACAGCAAGGAACTCCTTTAAGAGAGGATGCAAAATGCGAAACCGATATCCCGTCGCTATTTAAATAGCAAACGATGAATTCAAAAAGCTAAAAAAAATATATAGCAACTGGAAAAACTCGTGACAAACATGGAAATAATACTGAACTGCTATGTACTTGTAATTATCCAACGATAATGAAGGATACTGGGAATATCATGGATAGAGCGAGTAAGCAACGAAGAAGTCTTAAGAAAAATGGAAACATAAAAGAAACTTCTAACCAGAATCAGAGAGAAATGGTTCTACTTATTGCACACGTAATGAGGGGGGAGACTTTTGAGAATTTGACAATCACAAGACATATCAAAGGCCACTTGACGCAGTGGAGCACCTACATAACAACATAAGTGAATATATGGTGGAATAGGGTTGGAGACAAACAAAATACGTTGCTTAGAGCTACCATAGATAGGAAATTGTGGAGAGATATGATGGCATAATTTCTGGAGAGATATGGTATATAGAAGAATAACCGTTACCTGTCTTGCTCCTTGACCTTGTTGTCTTTGCGTCATGGTAAAACTCTGTAAAATCTGTGGTTTCCCATGCAGTAATCCCACATGAGGATAGCAAACTCTAATTGCTCCGGATGCTGCTTATTATGCACCGATTCGATACTGATTCATTTAGACTAATCGATGAATCCCAGGTCATGTGAATTTGGCACCAGATGCCAAATGTCGAAGGGAGAAAATGGCTTGATATCCATGCAGTACATGACAACCACCGGCATTCACAGAAAACGTGTCAACCGAAGTCGAGAACATAGCATCAATGCGTACAATCATTTCCTTAGCTGCATTGTATGCGCTTCGATAGTACTGTATAGTTTTCATTCGCTTAGACCGATTACCACCTTAAGTTATAGAACCCAGTTTGTCTTACTATTTACCCATATCTGGGTGGAGAAGTGTTGGCTTCCTATCTTTCCTAAGGTTACCAGCACCTAAGTGAAAGCAATGAAGTCGAATGGAATTCGACCCCGGCTCTCCGATCCCTGTATTCGAGTTGCAATTCATTACTCTACCGTTTAGATCCATACTTCACATTCCTAGAGGTGATAACAGTACTATAGCAGTAAAACATTTTATTTTTCTAAATAAGGTTATATTATGCTGTTGTGCACACATTTGAAAAATTATCAGCAATATCTGTCTTGCTTTGGGCTTTCAAGAAGTAGCTTCTTTGTCCATAGAGTTTTCGGTGTAGATGGTGTTTCTTTGGTTACTTGAAACTCAATATATGTAATGATAGCTGGCACCGACTGGCTGCTTGATGAATTACTTCAATTAGTCCGGGACTGTCAGGGCAATAGAGACTTGTAATCTCGGCAAAAAAGATTAAGCAATAGTATTACGACGGCTTCATTTTGAGCCAGGAGCGCAGTGTTATCGACGGAAAGGAATTCCTATAAAATATTTTAGAATTTCTTTTCTTGGTATTGAGGAAAGACTGTCAAATAGGTGATATCCAACTGGTATCAGACCTTAGGCTATATGAAATCGCAAACTTATGTAAACAGCAATCGTATGAAAATGATTTTAAAGACAAGGGCAAGCAACAGAGTTGTTTCATACCATATTATGTTAAGAAATCTACTGTCACAAACTCGCTTAACAAAGTTGGCAAATCATTCATTCACCCGCACCTAAAAAAAATTGAAAGGTCTATATAAAGTACGGCAAGCCCTCAGCTCGCTAGCCACAAGCAGCTCTTTGACGTTTAATATGCGGATCCTGGAAATATGTTGACCGATCACCTTTTTTCAACAAAAATAATATCAGAGTTAAATTCTCTTAGTTCATTAACGAATGAAATACGTTCAATATGATTAAAACTATTATCAGTTAATATTTTGAAAACATTTAGTGTATATATATGTGTGTGTTTGTGTGTGTGTTTTGTGATTACTGAACACAATACGAATTAAGAGTTAAAAAAAACTACACACATTAAAAAATATCATTGAATTCATGCATTTCTTAATATTTATATAAAAAATGTAAAAATGTGTATGTAACAAAAACGTATACGTGCATTTTGTTACGGCTCTCAAACATTTGAAATTTACCGTGTGTGACGCTTACAATAAGTAAGTTAGGCCACCCCTGGTGTATATAAATTACCATACGTATCAAATGTGTTCTAGAATATTCCATAGGACTTTTCACTGGAAACCGTTTTTAACCTCAGACTCTACTTTATGTATAGATTTGATAAAAAGCTATATCGGTCTAAAATTCCTATAGAGCTGAGGAAGTCCCCAATATCAAATCATTTCAAACTTCATCAAAAGTGCGACAAGGAAGAAATGAGAGACTTCATTTACTTAATTGCTTGCTAAATTATGCTGAGTCTTTTACGGGTACAGGTGTGAATCGATGGGCAACGGCCACGTAAGCATTCCTTACTACATACCAAATGAATATACTAATAAAGAGCGCCACAGTCCTATATACTTATGCGGAGGAGTATTATGCTGAAGATATGTGCATTTAGGCAAGATAAGAACAAAATCCACGTTCTCTATCAAGTGTTCCAAGAAACAGGAACTGTTATTTGAAAGTAGAGAGAAAGGTATAATAGTCTATCATAGAACATCAGGGCATTGAATTAATCAATATCAAAAACGTTAAATACCACGTTGCATGAATCAGTTACAAATATGTAGTTTAGTGGACATGAAATATGGAAACAGAATTAGCTCCGCTAGGCTCTGGAAAATTTAACGATCTCTTATACAGAGTCGTGGCTTGATGAACAAAGTAAGACAACTGAACATTGTAAAATATATTTTATACAAGGAACACAATATATGACGATAAAAAATAGATGGATTAATAAAAAAAAAAATCATTCTATTAGCTGATAAAGTCAAAGCATCTGGGACGAAATCCATATACATATCTATGAAATAAGTGGGACTTGTCTGATTTGCGTTTCATATTCTGCTTTATAAGATGCATGGCCTCCTATTATTCAGGTCAGCTTGAGGTCAGCATTCCTCTTCTGGGTAGTCTAGAGACACGACCCACCGTTCCATGTTCTTGGCTTCTTCGATTTGGACTAATCTAAAACACGTATATTTTGCTCGGTGTTTGATTCGGCGTCTGTCCGTTGGCGCCCGAAGTACTATTTCGCGGCTAATTTAAGGCTATGCCCCTTATCAGTTTATAATCGATTCTTTTTATTACCATCAGTAGCCATCTAGCCAAGGATGATGTCCTATACATTTTATAAGATATAGTTTTATCCAACAACGTAACATGCAACATAAAGCAATAACCTTAGAAATCGAGTCATGTTCTTAGACAGACAAGTCAGATAACCATTGGTGTCGATTAATGCTTGGCCCCCAATCTATTTGGAAATGTCTAAACAGTAAAACGTATGCAATGACTTTCTCGGATCAATGATTAGAAATTGTTACTGGCGAATGAAGTCTGTACGTTTTAGCGTGGTACGTTCTTTTTCTTGCCACATTGATTGACGCTGCAGTATCAAAAACAATGTACCAAAAATCACACCACTTGATTACTTTCAACTGTATCAACAACTAAATTGGTGATCATGTGCAACCCGAAGGAAAAAATAATGGCATAATGAAGATGTAAACATTCCACCCTACTCCAAACAAATGTTTATGTAGAATACCCCTAACAATACTGAAACAATCGTTAACAGTTACATAAGAAACCTGTTTTCCCGAAAAAAATTTGTAGACAGATATGTTTTACATTTCAATCGAAATTATCACTGACTGTTTGGTCAATGAACAACGAATGTTTTCTGATAACAATTTCTGGTGACGATATCGAAGGATTTTATTCAGTCATTCTACACACATCAGTGAAATTCTTTCATTCATATACTTTTCTGACTTGGTACTTCTGCGAAGATCATACCCAATGTATTCTCTTTTATAAGATAATGATCCGAAAAAGCGAAAATACTGATGCAGGCAATTCGGATACGTCAAATAGATATCTTACAATAATTAGTTTACGCGACAGAGGGAAATCTCCCGTCTCAATCTTCTTTTATCTAGCGTGTCCCTTCAGGATATGGGCGATCTTCTCTCTCCACAACTTCCTGTCTCTTGTTGCTATAAGCAATGTTTGAATCTTTACTTGATTTTCTGTCCATTCACCCAAACATAACCTACTATAATTATTGTTTCCTCCTAATCATCCTTTCTTCAATCTGTCCTGTTCAAAGTCTCATTTATAATGCCTTCTAGAACTTTCAAATATCTCATTTTTTTATTTAAGTAGGTGTTCTTTTAGTACCAATTTTTAGAATTGCCTTGTTGCTCATGTTTTCTGTTCATTGGATTCATAACGTCCATCTGTAGAATTGCATCTCTCGATTCGACATCTTCGTCTTCTAAGAGGAAATTATTACATATATTGTTTTCATTCAAAAAAAGTATATATGACATAGCAGTTCAGCATGCTTTTGTTCGTTTTTAACGAATGTTTCGGATATCTTAGATTTGGAAGTTATATTTTGTGAATACAAGGGGCATATACACCCCTGTGCTCATCGATTTGATAAAGGGAGATAAATCCCATGTTGATGTAAGAACGAGTCTTAAATCCACAACTCTCATTTTGGCAGAGTATATATCTTTTATAATTGTTCTATTTGTATTAGTAACTTATGTTGTTAATCTATTATTGTTTCTAATTTATTAATTAAAATGATCTCATGTACATATGTACAGGACAAATGTATTGTGTATATGTAAAAGCTTACATACTAACGATAATGGACATTACCCAATTCACATAAATACAATAATAAATACTGTATGTTGGCCTGCAGTGAGACATTCGTCTCCAGCTGTTCTGGTCAAAATCTCTGCCTCCGGCCAGAGAGGTTCACCAGACGAGACTATGTCGAAGGGCAGAGTCTCGTTGCGGGAAACAGCTACCCGAATCCGTATAAAACGGGGTCTATGGAGAATTTCTGGCCGAGCCTACGGACTCGGATACCCCACATTAAATTCGGCATTGTGTCGCATCTGGCCTCGTGTGGCGGTTGATAGATATCCTGCAGTTGGAGATTCATTGTGAAATTCACTTGACTCATTTCTAGCAGTTGATTACTTCTACCCTCCGCTGGCGAATCTTATATGTGTTGTTCATGTCCTAAGTATTATCGTTCATTACCAAACTTCGTGTGATTATTCTAATCAAATAACGGATCGAACAGTTTGTGCAATATGCCATCGACACTAAGTTCTCCCGTGGGGAGTGATCAGTGAACGAAATGATACGAATAGATAAGTTGCACTTGAGGTACCTTCCATGCTGTATTATGAGATGTACGGCATGCTAGAGCCGCTAAATATGGATTGTTTATGACAGTCTGTAGTCTTCGTGGTCAGATGTACGAGCGGATCTCGGTCTTCCTCGATTCATAGATTGTAGTGACATAAATCCTGTCTCAGAAATGCAACGATTAGCAGCAGCAAAGTTTGGAGGAGTCGGCCGTCTTCGGTCTGGAAATGCAGTTTGATAGAGCCGTGTAGGCTTGGGTATAGAACCATTCGCACGTCTCTATTTAAAAATCATATTTGCATGCTCACCATATGAATATCCTGTCATTGTTAAACAGAACACTTCTCGGTTAACTTCCTACCGCAAAAGATATATGTTGAACTCAGATTGGCCACAAATGTATACGAATGGCAAATGTAACTTAGGCTACACGGAAAAAGAGCGCAGTCTGCCGTAAAGGTTTTCTTTGTAACATAATAACTCAAAAACAAAGGATTTGAGACGAATGTATATATAGTCTATCGTCTTTGTTTTGATGTGTACTAGCTGCCTCCAAATTTTGTAAAAGTATTTTTGATATAACTGATACACACACACACACACACACACACACACACATATATATATATATATATATATATATATATATATATATATAAAGAGTGAGAGACAGTCCACCACAAAACTGTTAGAGAAGAAAAATTGTTCCGTATCCTATCGAATAGTAGTAGGATATATTCTCCACAAATGCCATTACCCACATTGCTGTAATATCATTAGTGATAGTATTTGCAGCATTTGATGAATTGGCCAACTTTTACTTAATATATATTTCACCTTACTAATAAATCTTTCGAGGCTAAAGACCATCATTTTGAGTATCTCTTGTGATTGTAGTATAGTCCAAAGGTAACTTGTACTGACCATGTGCTCCCTGAATAAATTTAGTATTACAATATTTCTACAAGATTCAGTTTCAATTTACTGAAGTGTTTATATATTTTTGGCACACCATGAGATAGATATATATATATATATATATATATATATATAGAGAGAGAGAGAGACAGATATCAACGAGTAATATCACACGCACTAACAGTGCCTGCTCGAGAATAGAGGAATAGTATAATGAATATAGTAGAGAATAGCGGTCCGCATAGTAATAGAGGATAGACTCGAAAATGCTATCCAAATAGTAATAGAGGATAGAACAGAAATAGCGCTCAATCTAGACGTCCCGCGACTTCCTATATATGCATATCTTCTATAGTCACATTGTCTTCTTCATTCAATTCTCCTGTGTTCGCTCACTGTGGATCTATGTTCAAACTCAAGAGTCGGCAGCGACACTTTATTTCTTTATAACAATATATATTGTGTGTGTGTGTGTGATAGAAAACTCCCTATATGATGTATGAGTGGGCAGCCAGAAGCCCGGACTGAACAATTAGTGACATTTCCTTTCTTGTTGATTAAAGGAACAAGTCTACTATATAAAACTAAGACTTTGGCAGAACTTGAAGGACGAACACTAGTCTTCCATGGCACAATAGTTCCTGGTGAAAGCCGTTGACTCGATTGCTGGTAGGTTCGAGAAGCGGGTTATGAATCTTGTATCCATATCGAATTTTTAATAAATTATCTTTCCCCATTCATATCAATTTAATGTAAAAAATATCTTTAAATAAATTATACATATTTTACAACCCTTTATATATATCATCAGTATATATATATATATATATATATATATATATATATATATATATATATTGATTGTGTATATAACCATATCTATCTGTGTATGTGGAGGATCTGCCTGTGCATGTTGGCGTTTGTCTTTTTTCCTATTAAGATCCCTGAAGATTGCTTAATATGATGCGAAACCAAAAATCTCTATATTTTTAGTGTTTTTTCTTTAATTCTCTAACTACTGAAAGGTCATAATTGACAGTTAATAATAAATTAGGAATACGATTACATACCATAATGTTCCACAAATGGCAGTGGATGGAAAGAAATAATTCTGCACAATCGACCCCAAAATCTGAGCTCTGTTGAAGGAAATTAATAGTATGCTCAATAAAAGGTAATGCTGGAAGATCATTGAATTATCCTCTGTGTCCTGCGTTTAAATTCGCAAATAATTGGTATGTAATGTTTCACGGAAGTTATAAAAAATAAGACAACCAATAGCAAAACACGATGCAAGTGTTTACACAACGTTCAACCGGTTGCCGGTCATTAAGTCATATTTTTCTACCACTGGTAAAGAGGTGGTCATGGCTCAAAGGGTTAAGAAGGCAATGAAACACTAAACCGCACATTTATACAGCTATCAATGTGTTCAGAAAACTTTGGTCGAAAACCACATTGCACTCTTCAGTAGAAAAAATATTGTTTTCCACCCTGACAGCATGAATAACGCAAGGAAAAGTTTGGATATTTTTAGTCTGTGTTTTAACCCAGCCGCAATATTCACCTGATGACCTACTGCTACTTAGCTTTTTCGGTCTCTGAAAATCGCTTTGAAAGTGAAAAACCTGTATAAACAATATTAAGAGTTCGTCAGAATATTCCGTCAAATCATAACCTGCGGTATTTACTCAAAATCCGCCTGATAAATGGTAAAATGTCAGTACCAAAAGGGTGAATATATAAATGAATTAACTGTAACTATACGTTATATTTTTAAGAATAAATTTGGCTAATAAAACGGAAAATTATTTATGACTTAATCTAATAAAAGGAAACAAACTGCGCATTAAGTAGCAAATAAAATATGATCTTGTATTTCCTTCAAAACCTTATATTTCCTAAAGTACCTGAAATGTTTTCAAGAAACTAGCCTGTTCGGTGCTATCATATCTGATAATACATGAATCAAACAGATTTTCAATAAAAATAGTAAAATGAAAAAAGAAATTTATTTAAGAAAATGATTTTTATGCTATGGATCAATTTGAAAGTCACGAACAGAGTATAATAACATAGCTGATGGCGACATTTCGGAGATATTTTTTCGCATGAGCGAACTTCATTTTTCTGCAGGACTACTTTTATCTCATCCTTCCCATGAGCAAAAGAAAGATTAAACGTGAATTAAACGCCAATAAAATTCCTCGCACAACTTTTACTATCATAGATTTTAAATGATGTTTTTTTTTCTTTTACGATATGTCAAACTTTGATTTGCGATTGGATGGATACCATGCAATGACGTTAACTTCAATGTGAACAACGTCAAGGTGACAATACAGAGTAACTGGGAATATGGTAATATATCTACACTGTCTCTCACATGAATTGACACTTGTATATTTACCTGACTTTTACTGACAAAGATAAGATACATTGAATAGTTGCAATATTAATATACGGGATATTTTAAATATGAATAATAAAGTACTATTCACTCTTACGATGTACCAACATTTAATTCTATCAGTTATAATATTCACATTATACGCATGGCTAATGAAAACCTTTAACTGAAATTAAAAAAATATATAATATTAAATTGTTATACTTACTTATATAATTTAATTGCTTGTATACAGTGATGCAATGATGCAACCACACACCCAAACACGTACGCATACAGACACGTCACAACTTATAAAAACATGAACAATTTCTCTATTATTTTTTTAATTAAATCTGTCAAATTGCCGAATAATTTGTTTTATTTTTTTCAGTAACTTTACCAAAATTCATATTTTACATTATTTTTCCCATGAGTGATTTGAAATATATTCCATCAAATGATAGAAATTGATTCTATCAAATGCGGCAAGGCTGGTAATAAAACTCAGTAAATGTCTATCCCTTTCAATTAAACTGATAATTATTTATGAACGTCTTTAAATTTTAAAATTCCCTTTCCAAGATTCTTTATGACGTAATTTAGGTTCTAACGTCTAAACTTTTCAGTTAACCGGATGAATATATATGAGCGTTCTTAAATTTCCAAATTTTGATTAACTGTCAAATATATACTTTTGCAAATTAGGACCATCACAATTGCTTTGATTGAAACGCGTCGGCTAAAAACTAATTATTTTCCTCTTGTATTTTCTTTCATTTTGACACTTCCATAGCTATACTCCATTTGAGAAAATTTACACACACACACACACACACACACACACACACACACACACACACACACATATATATATATATATATGTATATGTATGTATGTATGCTTATAGAGAAAAAAATCGTATGTAAAAATAAAAAAAATCATATATAGTTTATTTTTCAGCCGAATTCGAAAAAAAACCATTGCATATCAGCAGGTAGGGCCGATAGAATATGGACATTTCCATTAGCGTAATTGTTCTTTTAAACGAAGTATTTGAATTTCCGACGTACAAAAGATGTTTACATGCATATGTTCCTCTTGCTTTTTTTTGAAGACGAAATGCCTTGGACTTAGGGATAGATGCCTAGACCTCACAGGAATAACAGCTTCAATGAATTCTTCCTTACCTCTGTACCCCATACTTTTTACATATTCACTCACTTTTTTACCTTCCACATATACAGTTCGTCTGAAGTTCTTCTTAAGTAAATCACATAAACCTCAATAACTCAAATATGTCTTGGAAAAAAGATAAATATATATATATATATATATATATATATATATATATATATATATATATATATATATATATTATTCGGGGCTTTCAGCATATCTCCTCTCCACGGTGATCCAGCCGATACTGATTTGGTATCGACTTTGGTACGTTCCGCCAGCAACAACTTTTCTTCCTTCCGAAGTACGCACCATGGGACTCTTAGGGGCAATTTATTGTCCAATCCAGGATGACTTCCGGTTCACGAGAAGTGTACGCCCTTTCATAAAAAGGAAAAAAATACAAGATATATATATATATATATATATATATATATATATATATAAAAGTGAACATAGATGTCATCACTTAGAGGCGACAGTCAACACTAGATGCAATCGTCTGGCCTGGCGATTGCATCTAGCATGAAACAGACTGTCGCCTCTAAGTGTTTTCTTCTATATTCACTTTTACATTTACACACGCTCTATCTCGGATAGTGAGCACTTTATCCCATAATTATAGCACATCGTAAACTATATTTCTTTATATATATGATATATATTTCTATTTAAACATATATTATTAAATATCAGTGGTGTCCTTCCCTTCTTCGTGCTTCAGGCTTGTTCGGCCTTTTTTTAATGTTCCCGACGCATTAACACGTGTACGGGGTAGGGCACTGTCACTGCATTATTGAAAAAGCCCCTGGCACAAATTATGACCAGAGAAATCGGTCCACTGCTCTTTGTACCTCCTAGGGTCACACTCCTAGCGGAGCAGCCATGTTTACAGGTGATATATAATACCTCCTGTGATCCAATCTAGGACTTCATTGGGATTATTAATAAGCATTGATTTCGTCAGAGCTTGCCTATAATTCATCGTGTTTATATTTTGCAGAGGTGTGTCATTCATTCGTTATTCTTCTCGCTGGGTCCATTCTGCATTAAGGTTTTATTCCTTTGGGCTTCTCCAAGTTTTCTACTAAAATTTCTGAAATTTCTCAATAGATGAAGGTTTTTTGACATGTATAATTGCTTTTCAAATTTCCCCATAAATTTAATTAAAGTCCGTACGCAA
Organism: Acanthosepion pharaonis; assembly: GCA_903632075.3. Lineage (NCBI taxonomy): Eukaryota > Metazoa > Mollusca > Cephalopoda > Sepiida > Sepiidae > Acanthosepion > Acanthosepion pharaonis. The sequence goes on from CAHIKZ030001219.1 coordinate 608,932, forward strand.
AATTTTATTTTGGAGATAGAATCTACAACGCTATTCGTATCGTCTTGTTCTCTTTTGCCATTAACTGAATTTTCTGTTTTGGCATTTCCTTGATTTCCGGAATTTAATTTAGTGATTCAATTTTATATTTTCGCTTGATCTTTCTGCATTTGCGTATTGAGATATTTGGTTTTCTTGTGATCTCATCTAATATCGATATCTCACATCTTATTTCCCGTATTTCACACACCAATTGTGCCTTCCTAGCTGGCTCTTTTTGTTGGTTGATTTTTTCATTGTCTTAAGACTAAGCTTCACAGTAGCTGCTAAACCTGTTGCATATATGACATTATTTATTTTGGTGATGTTTCCTAGTGTTTTGTCTGTTAACAGTGTTTGCAATGCAGCTTTGTATATTTGCACACTATGTTTATTGTACTTTGTCATATGAATTTTTGTGAACTGGTCTCTGTCTGACATTTGTGTGAAACCAACTCTTCCGAGTATTTGGATGATGTGGTTTGTCAATTCGCTGATTGCAACTCTGTTGTTCTCAAGGTATTCTGCCATAATATCGTTTGACTCATCTTCAGTGACATAATCTGGATAACTGCGGCTTATATCGCCGGTAGATACTTCAATTTTATTTGCCGAGAGTTTAATATTTCGTATCTCAATTATTTTAGGTTTTAAATCATCCTCTGTCATATTATTTATTTCCCCTTTCATCCCTTTATTTTTGAGTAATGTGTTATTGTATTCTGTCTTGTATCCAGTTTTATTTTACCTATTTCTGCATTTTCTGAGTTTCGTTTTCACACAATGTCCCTGTTGCAGACCCGGTAGCGTGCAGTGCTGGTTTATTAAAAAGTGGCCTTGTGCCAGACACTACACAAAACTACCGCATCCACAAGCAAAGTAGAAATATGTTGCGTGAATGAACAGTGAGAGGAAAAAGGGTCAATCAACAAGTGCATAAATTATAAATATCAAAAAGATAGCCTGAATAGAATGACAAAAGGCGTCTGGTTGAAAAACATATAAGAAATTTTTATTAAATTGAAACAAGTAGGTTGTCTCGTCATTCGAGATCATCAGAGAAAATGCTCCGCGCCAAAACAGGAAAGCAAGATGGACAGGGCGGGAAAAAGTTTTATCAGAATGAAAGAAGGTTCTGGAAAATATGACTCGTTAACACGAGGTGTAGGTGTGCACAAATAGAAAGTGTACTCACTGTGGAATTTCGTATTGTGAGTGTGTTTAATATTTTTTAGGTTCAGGTTCAAAGTAGTTAGAATTTTCAGTCGTCTCGGAGTTTTTGGTCGAAAGGCAAGGGAAGTTGTTGACTTAAGGACATTTATTCAATTGCTGAAAATTTTACATCGATTTGATGTGATATTTGCCGTTAGGATATCCCTGTCTCTATTATGGTTGACTGACGAGGGATAAAATAAGTCAACTTCTTGATACGAAGTTCTGACCACGGCTGTGTCGTGTGTCTCGACATTTTCTAGCCGAAAACGGAGAAGGTCCGACCTGCGGGTAACATCAAGACGAGAAGAAGTCTTGGGAAAGTGGAAGGTCGACATGTTGAAATAAGATATTCCGGTTCGCATATGGGTTAAGGGCACGGAATAAATGAGTTGCCCGTCTAGTTAGCTTGAAAATCGGGATGCAACAGGTTAGTAACGCTGGCGTCCGTGACGTCAAGAAAACGCGCGGGAAAAATTCAAATTCTGTTAGGCTGACTCTATCAGCAGGAGCTATAGTAAGCGACCTTCCTTCCTCCAGATTACTGCTACGTCTAGCTGTAAGAGAGAGGAAGGGGTGCAAACCGCGCGCACACACGCACGAGTGTGGAAGGAAGGGAGGAAAACTCGCGCGCGCGTAAAATGTAGATGGAATTACTGTGTTATTCCATATCCCTGTGGATATTGACAAGCATGTTTGTGTTGTGTTGGGGTCTTATTCCATTTGCTACCATAGCTATCTATATTTGGTATATATGATCCGTGATGTTTTTATGTGGATTTTCGAATGCGGTGAAAAATGATGTCATGAATTTTGGATACTGTTCGCGAATCCATTTCGTTCGCTTTCTTTTTATTAGTGGATTTAGCATTGAGTCAATTGGCCCAACGTTGGAAATAGTCTAGGTTTGGTGATCAGGCGTCACAGTTTTTTCCAGTGACAGTTTTTTTTTTGTCCTAGACTGGTTCCTCTCTGAGGAACGTGGACGTCGTTGCCCCCGGTGACGCCGATCCGTTATGTGTACTTGTTCGTAATTTCTTTGTAATTTTTTTATGCTTTATCCTTGACTACCAAGGTGTAATTTTGTTCAAGATACCAGCTCTAGTACGATTGTCGATCAAGACTAAAGAGCTCTTCCTGTCATTGAGATAGTGCGTTATATTCAGATATCTATCTTTCAGGAGTTCATCATCGAGTACTGCATTCAGGGAGGTAACTTAGGGATATGAGAAAGGTATTAAATAAAATAAGTGTTATATTAGTAATTAATATAAATCACAATGACAAATACCAGATAACATTTCAGAGATGTTCTGATAATTACATTCAGGGTAATCACGGAAAAAAAACAAAAAGAAAAGAAAATTAAGAAATTTAAAGTTAAATAAAGTCAAAAAGAATTTTAATTAAAGAAAAACAAAATGTAATTTCAGATTTTATAAAACTTCGCATAGCATACATGTTGAAAGGCAGACGACTTTCTGACACCATTAAAAATGTTAGTAATCAAGCTTTATAGGATAGATCAGACCCCCACACCCCATTAATAATTAGCTAAAGGCTCTATAAAGAATTTATTAAACAAAGAAAAATTGAAACAGATTGTACATTTGGGGATATTTCTCAACATACTAATAATACGAGACCCTAAAATGTAAATTTTGTCAAAAATTATCATCATTATATTTCGATTCCTGGTAAAACCACACTACCTACCAAATCTAGAGGTAAACATAAGGCAGGTAATAATGTGTTGTTATGTCTACATTTCATGAATTGTTTTTTGTAACTTCCATAACATCACCAGCATTACATGGACAAAGTTCTTCTTAGTCTGTAGGCTGTACTTATCAAGACAATTTTTGCATTTCTCTGGGATTTGCAGCGCATCTACTACGACTGGTACTATTCTTTCTTTCAATTTCCACATTTTCTCTCTTCCTATTTTCAGGTCTTTATATTTCGATAGTATTTCAAATCCTTTACTTGTTATGTTACAGTCCACTGGGCAACCACATCAATTACTAGTCAATTTTTTTTTTTTTTTCTGTTTTTTCACAATTATGTCCGGCATATTTGCTTCAATTTTTATGTCTATAAGGATGGTGTAATCCCATAGAATGGTAGTGTCTATTTCTGTAACTGATGCTGTGTTTTGTTCATAAAAGTGATTAAAACCTTTTTCGTAGTGTTTGCACATTGTTCAGTGTAAAATCTAGCCCCACTCTAACGTGACGATATTTATATTCATCTAGCGCAAGTACAGAACGTTCCTGGGAGTAGATGGTTTATGGTTTCCTTATATTTGTCACAGAAACTACATTTTGGATCCACACTATTATGTATGATATTTGCCTGGAAGTTTCTAATTAAGGGAGTATGGTCTTGTTCTGCAAGAATGAAGTGACCGTTTCAGCCTTTAATCCAAATGCTCGTAAATATCGATGAGTGTTAATTTTATCAACATCGCCTTTCTTAGCCTCGTTCTGGATATTGGCCATGCGAAGGTTTGTCTTGCAAGCGTTGTTTCATCTATTCAAGAACGTTATCCTTAGCTTCCATTTTTATCATTTTTGCTGCAACAGTTGGTTCTTGGGTTCTGTTTTGGTTTTCTACAGAATCTAATAGATGTAAATCTTGTTTGTATTTACAAACTTATTTCATGTCGGAATATTATTCTTTCTGTTTTCGTGTTGTTTAACAAATTATATCATCCAGTCTTTTGTTGTATTCATGTATGTTAGTAATCAAATAGTTGTTGTCTTGTATGAGGATTCTAGCTGAATAAAACCTCTTACACCTTCTTTACATAACTGTACAGACGGTCTACATTATCCTTTGGACGATGAATATTGTGATTAGAAAGAAGCTTTTTAGTACTGGAATCCAATCCTCTGATATCATACAGTTTACAGTTCAAGATGTTGAAATGATATTTAAACACTATGAATCGAGGCTATTAATTGCCGTAATTATTTTCGGAGAATTCAGTATCACTCGCACACTTCTATAGTACACTTTTCGCACTATTTCATTTATTTATGGTGACTTCCTTCACTGTCATTTAGGCCGAAGTATTTCTCATTCTAAATTTTCTAATATTACCGCAGGGTCTAAGCTAATAGATGTGGTTTTTTGTAGTGATACTTGTACCATTATGGACTTAAACATTTATCCAAACAGAATACCATTCTAATATGATCTCTGAAGCATTTTACTTTTTCATGATTTTCTATGAAGGAATATATCTGTTTTGTCAGAATAGATGTCATATGTTTGTAAGAAATGGAAAGACATGGATTTGGTTGGTTGTTGTTTCTGATATTTGAGTCATCCTTCTTGGGTAGAAGGAAGGTAATTTCTTTGGTTAACTATGGCGGGATTTAAGTAGAATCATTGAGCATTTCATTAAGATTTTGGCTAATTATTTTTCGTGCCCTATTTAGGTAATAGCGTCAAAAGTTAGAAATTTTTTATATTCCTGGAGATTTCCAGTCGTGTGCTTTTTTCGGTGCACATTAAACATTCTCTTATGCGATTATTGTCCAGTCTTGTTCTGGTTTATTTTAACTCTTGCGTAAAACAATCTGCTTCTTTGCTATTTTCGTTGTAAAATTTCTTTGGATCGGTTTGCAAGGTCTTGTTCAGTTTGCAGAATCTTTATTTTTTCAGAGCGTCTGATTCTTTGAGCTTTAAGTTGTATTGTTTGCTTTAGTTTTTTCTTTAGCTGATAGGACTTTGTTTTCATTCCTCATTTTGTATTTTCTTTTTCCTCTTCTGCCTTCTCTAGTCCTTAAATTTGTTTCATTTGCAAGTTCATTGAGTAATGATAATTCACTTCTAAGAGTAATATGAGTGCCGTGTCGTATAGTTTAATCATTTTAACGTTCTGCTTTGTTGGCTTTAGTTTTTCGATTTGTTCTCGTTCCTCCATTTCATAATTTATATCTCAATGACTTGTCTCAAGATTTTTTCCTTGGCTTCTTTTATACTTTTCTTGTTTTCTTAAAATAATTCGGTTCAATGTGCATTAGACTCGTTTTATTGCAGGTTTTGAACGACTAAGTTCACGCCTTTCCAACTCTTCTAAAATTTCAGCATTTTCTGTACACATTGTGTATCTCAGTTCCTTCATTATGATCTGTTTTGTTATCTCTGTTTCTGCTTCCCTTTCAATTTTCGGAGATTCACCTATCCTGGTTGCAGTTCTTTTTATTTCTTTAATTTCAGCATCTGTCAGTCGCTTTTCCCCATGATATACCTTCTTACATTGGCTATTTTGTTTTCTTCAATGTACTTTCTAATTACTTTTTGTTTGACGAGTGATGGTTTCTGAGGTTTGTGTAACGCTTCATAGAATGCAGTCATAACGAGTTCCTACTCCTTATGAAACCATTCCATTTTTTCTTTCATAAATGAATGGTTGCGTGTTCTAGTTGGAAAATTTGCAGGACCATCACTGGGATTATCCCTGTTGTAGAGAACTAAAGATTCATTATTTTTGTAGGAGTTTGTTCCTCAGGGAGATGTTTCGATTCATTATTTGCATAGGAGTTTGTTCCAATGGCAGATTTTTCAACCTCATCGAAACTATAGCTGCATCTACTGCAAGGAAAGTTCGGTCACTGTATCGTGCCAGTAAGCTTTTCTCATCAGATTCCATCTTGCACATTTAAAATTAAAAATCTAAAATTCGTCCGTGCATCGAATCCTATTGCGATATCTGGTCAGGTGCACCTGCTATTCATCTCGAGGTTCCTGCACGACTTCGTCAACTTACGCGTTCTACTAAATTGGTATCTAGGTCCCACCATTTTACTTTTAGGTAAATGAGTAAGTCTATTGAGAGGAATAGAATAGTAATTCATAACTTTCGATGTCTATGAAAAGGTAAATTTTAAGTCATAAAATACAATGCTCCTAAATCATAGAGCATAAAGTGCTACTACTAAAATTGTAATGACGATTAAAATGGGTGATATGAATTAAAGAGGATGTGGTAGAAAGTAAAAATTATGAGGATAAGGATTATTGACTGACTTTTGATTTGAAGAGTTTAACATTAACTGTTCAGAGTAGAAGCAACGCGGCCTTTTGAACTACAAAGTAGAATTTATTGGAAAATATCTAAATAGAACGCCCTTCTAATATTTGTGACACATGGAATATAAGTATGCTTGAACTGCGTGGATGTTGGAAGGCGTGACCTATCGGTAAAATTCTGAGATTATGCAACTAAAGAATTGTTATCGATGTTTTTCATGGTAATACCGACAGCGTAGCGAAAGTCAGGCAAAGTTTCCTGTGTGGAGAGGAGATTGAAGCGGGAACAAAAGAGACCGTGTAAATCTATGTCGGCTGAAAAATGAGGACTTAAGATATCCAGTCAAGATATTGGCCCGATCTGACACTCATAAATATGAAGTTGGCAGAATATGCTGCAAAGTTATGGTAAACTGATTATTTTACCAGGTTCGTTTGCAATCGATTATAGATATTATACCTGCTATAGGTCCGGAAGTAACTTGAAAACCCATAAACGTTTAAAACATACAGCTTTATTAAACTCCAGTCAAGATGGACGCTTGTACACACAATAGAGTTCACACTCATTGTGACCGGAGAAAACTCAGTGTCGGAGAAGTGAAGATGAAACAAATCTTAGCCCTGAATGTTGCAAGATATTTATTTCCCCACTGAGCTGGTAGGGCTGCGTCAGTGTATTAATCGGCTGCAAGGCACGGATCATAATTTTTGGAAAGGTATCCATAAATATTTAGTATAATCTGCATGGATACTCACGAGTGTTCTGAGAATGTTCCTAGGTAGATCGTTCATAAAAAGCAGGAAGAGGTCAAGGCAAAATGGCGAGCATTGTAGAACGCTGCATCAATCTTATAAGTGTCAATATTCACAACATCCTTCATGAGTTGTTCAGTGTTAAATGTAGAAAATTAATTCTTTTAATCCGACTTCAGTTGGTACACCTTGTGTAATTGTATCATTATATTTTATATAGTTACATATCAGTACATATAACTGAAAATACAAACTTACATAATCACACATAAGATAAATTTATATGTATAAGCACTGAATTATGTATATCTGAAAGGGATGATTAATATATCCGTAGCTTTACTTGTTATCTGGAATTAATAACGTATGATATCAAATTTATATGTTAGATATCATCACTAACATTTTTGAAGTTGGTTATGTTGAAAAATGAATATTTTAATCCTTATGTCTCATAATTGTAATTAGTTTCATATAAGTAAATTCACTCACTCTCAAATAAAAGCATTTGGTTGATTAATGTGAGTTTAGACCCTGGGTTTCACGCTTTTGTCTGACGATCGCAAAAGCGTGAAACCCAGAGTCACAAACTCGCATCAATTCAACCAAAATGTTAGCTCTACCTCTGATATTGAGCGCTTTGTAATAAGTACCGCGCATATAATATATAAATAATAAAATATAAAATATATACATATATATATATATATATATATATATATATATATATATACACACACACACACACACACACACACACATATATATATATATATATATATATATATATATATATATATATATATACTCAGATCTTCACCTTTAGGCGTGTTTGTTTCCTCCTTGCATGCAACCTTCCGGCCTGAATTTTGCGCTGAATCAGGAAACAGGCTGTCACCTCATGGTTTAGAGCATATTATCCATTTTATTTATACATATGCTCTGTCCTTGATATTGAGTACTTGTACCCATAAATATTCCACATTTTATATCTATACTTTGAGCAGATATATGCATATTTAATTATAAGTCTAATGTTATAATTTCATTAGCATCTAACTTCAGCCATAAAACTGAAGTATGTGTTACATTGACATGTAAGTGGAACATGAGACCAAACCAAGAGAATTTTTTTTCGAAACTTTGGATGTAAAGAAAACCGGTCTTCAGTTGTGTTGCAAAATATATCGTAGCGTGAAATTAAAAGTGTCACATACTGGTTGTCTAGAAATTTACCAAAGAGCAATAATGAAATTGTCGAATATGGAGTTGTGAATAGATTCATTATTACGATTTCATTTGCATTTTAGGAATTCCTTGAAAGTCAAGATTAACGATAATTCCAAGATGGATTTCAACCTAACAATAAATATAACAGCACAACTAAAAGCATACAGATTGTAATGATAAAAATAATCAACTTTTTTTTTTAAACAGAATACATATAATTTAGTATAATAGATACCAGGGTGGAAATATGTGGCCAAGAATATAGAAAAACGTACAAAAAAATCTACATGTAACAAAACGTGAAATATATATCACGCAAATTAGCCTTTTTCAAGAAAACCTCAAATAAGTAAACTATATGATCGTATATGAATTTTGATTAAATACAGATCGATATGGATCGGAATCCGAGAGAATAATAAATTAATGAACAAATAGGAATCATTTATAGGTCTAACATGTTTCACTTTTATTAGTTCTTCATCTGATGTAGCTTTAATAAAATTGAAACATTAATAAAAGTTTCTTATTTGTTCTTTGATTTATCATTATTCTGTATGTTATTTAACAAATTTTGCTATTTACATATTCATTATCAATTAGCGTACATTGAATTTCTTTTGTTATTTATATATCTATATGAGTGTTTTTTCTTCTTTAATGTATATCGCTGTATACGAGTTTACTTTCACTAGAGTGAATGACTTTCCCGTGTCAGCCTTTGTATAAGCTTAGAGAAATGGATTATGGTATCTACGATTTTTTTGTTATTTATTCTACAATCATTTATTTTTATGCGTAGTTTACAGGTATAATAATATCTAGGAGAAAAAGCTACGCTATGCAATTCCACATAAACTAAGGAAAACAAACATCGGTCAGCGTTCTTTTCTTACTATTTCGGTTTGACACAGAAAGACATATTTAGAGGATGAACGAAACTGGAGGTGGAAAATTTGGAATCCAAATCACAAGATAGATTGAAGAGATCATAAAACATGTCAAGCTAAGCTTAATTTACTGTGAAAGGATGTGTTCGCCGTTTGGTAGAATTGAAAGCGATTTATTTATTACGAACAGTTGGCACATGTCGCAGTATTACTGTATACAGCTACTTATTCTTTTGCATGCTGGATTTGTGCAGAAAGGAATATTCTAGTGTTTAGAATATGGCAGAGTACAGAGTACATGCAGTAGGATTTTGTCATCATTCACAATTTCCAATGCAGCAAAGGATGTCAACACAGGTCACTTTCGTTAAAGAAATCATCAGATTTTTTTTTATAATGGGGTGCAACCATTAAGTGAAACGTTGTAATTTTGATACCTGAATGATAATTCTCTGGATTAAAATGAATAAAAGACACTCTGTAGAAACCGCTTGAAACATTTGCATCATTCTCGTCACCTGAATACATTTCTGTGTTTCTTCACAGTTATGTCTCGTAGAAACAGGGGATGAGAAAAATAAAGAGAAAATTACAAGAGGTAGAGATTCAGTTTGAATCAAAGATTTCGATATAATAAGTTGTAATAATGTTGTAGAGTAGTTTTCACAGTGGAGGCTCATATTTCGCTGAGTCGGTCTTAAAAGGGCCCGACGTACAAAACGTTAGGAACTTGCAATAATAATTAATGACGCAGCAATCTAGTTGTGATGGTTGATACTTCAATGTCCGACATCGACTGACTCACTCAACTCCACTGAGTTCAACTGGCGACCGCTACTACTACTACTACTTATTATGTGTGGGAGAGTCTATTAATAATAGAATAGGTAAGTTCAGATATAACAAATAACCAGTGATGCCTTCTAAAACTTAAGAAAAGTATTAAGAAACTGGAACGTTTCGTTAGAAACAAAGAAAAGAGTACTGAAGTGTTACGTCATATCGTTTTTTTATATGGCTGTGATTACTGGATAACAGATGGAGAAGAGAGTTGAAGGAACAGAAATATGATTCTACAGAAGGATACTGAGAATATCATTGACTGAAGATCAGAACAACGATGAAGTTTTTGAGAAAATGTAAACAAAAAGACACTTATACTTAACATTTGAAAGAAAGAGTTGAAATTTCAATAGAAGTCAATGAGGAGTGAGGGCTTGGAGGATTTGACACTCACAGGACAAAGTGAATGTATGGATGAAAACAACGCATAACCTACGATAAAAAAAACGTGTGTAAATAGATGGAGCAGGGATTTGGAGAGATTTGGAGAAAAATAAGATTTACTAATAACTACAAAGGATAAGAAATTGGGGAGAGTCATGATCGCCAATAACATCGATAGACACAGTAGAAGAACAACAACACTGTAATGAAAACATTCATTATCTTCACTAAAGCTACGCAGTTTCAAAACGATTACATCTTTCACTTTTCTCACCATTGTGTTGCATTGCAGTAAACTTATCGGAAACATCATCTGGATTTACTAATTGATAATATTTTCTTAAAGCCGGCACCTGGAACTGCCTGCTTGATTGGCGACTCCTTCATTTAGCGTTTCTTTCGATGGATTTAAAATTAGTCTCCGGATTACTGCAAAAAAGACATTTCTATTCTGGTTTTCATCATCTGTGATTATATCCAAGTAAAGTCAGTACTGCATTATGACTCTCCGATAAAGTCTTCTTTAGATGAGGTGTCAGTAAGTATTTACTGGAAGTATATATAGTTCCCTTACGGGTGAAGATAAGTGGGGTAAGTAGGAAATTTGATTTGGGCAGTTCTTTATTTTAAGATAAATAGGGTTATTTATCTACTTGAACTAAATTTTGGGATATTTTATTTATTGATTTTATTTTTAATTTTTCTGTGTAAAATGTATATATTTATAATTTATTAATGTCAATAAGCAAATTAAATACATGAAATATTGTTCTACATTTTACTTCATAAATCGGTCATATATAATGTCAGGGAAAAGAGTAATGTTAATGGGGCTAAAGCCACTTTAGGCAGAAATCAAGACATACCCCAGAGGAGATATCATAATGTCTATACAGAATATATAGGTGTGTGTGTGTGTGTGATCACAACAGTTGGTGCGGTCTCTCCCATAAGCTGTAAGTAGGAATATAAACCACACGTAGTGTCTGTGGGTGTTGAAAAGGCACACATATGTCAGAACAGATGACTGACACGGGGATTGACTAGGCGCCATATAACATTAGGATGTTTGGATATGAGTAGCCTGCTACAATATATATATATATATATATATATATATATATATATATATATATATAAAATGTTTAATATATATATATATATATATATAGAGAGAGAGAGAGAGAATGAGAGAGAGAGACCGAACTTGGCACATACCACAATATAACTGATAGGTTCTTAGCGTAAAAAATCAATAATTTTGAAAAAATTTAAATCGATAGATCCGATCAAAAATTGATAAATTCAACTTTTTCCTCCGATTTCGTTTAAAGTCGGTATGTAGGTTACTTGCATCTTGGCGAGCTCAACGATACCTCATTTTTTATTTCTACGGCACTGCGTTTCGCGAGGAAACCGTGTAAAACGAAAAATCGATTTCAATACAAATTTTAACCTAAAAACTCCCTCGATTTTTAAGCAATCTAATACTTCACGCATTTGTAGCCAACAATAAGTCATTTAACATGATAATTGCGTCCAGCCATTTAAAATTTGAAAGTTTAGCAAATATCTGATATTGAGCATCGTTTGGAATCCATTGTGTCGTTTAAGTAGATGCGTAATTGAGCTTTTCTTGGTTTATTGAATAGATAGATAAATACTTACCCCAATCAATGTTTGCATATAATAATAATGATAATAATAGCTGATTTTTCAGACCCTGCTGAATGTTTTTATTTATGCAGAAAAAATAAGTTTGGTTGCAAAATTGAAACTTTTAAAACTTTGCTTCATTTGTTATTTTAACGTTTTATTTTCTTTCTCACACAAACACACAGACACGAGCAGGCATAGACACACACACACACACACACATGTTAATGTATATTTGGGCAGTAAAATTTCTTTTAAACATATTGCGTTAAATATGAAGGACAAGGAAAATTTCACTATTTTTTATTTAGTTTTTCCAACATTCTTATATTTTTCCGTTTGGTGGAAATGAGGAAGTACAATATCAATCCAAACCGTCCTTTGTTCCAAGCATTTCCGGACACTTCGTTGCCATTTTCAAGAGGGTCTTTGTTTTGGTGTTGTTACATTCTTTTCATGTTTTGACTGTTTGATTTGTATTTTTGTAGTTTTGAATACAAGTTGAAACGTTTATACCGAATATTCGCATATTGAATGCGCCTGGAATTACAGTGAACTTCTTTCTATTTTATATTTTTTTTTTATCTTGTAGCATACCTACGGACGATAATGGTTATGTCTACATTCACATAAATACAATAGTAAATACTGTATGTTGGTCTGCATTTGGAGATTCGTTGTGGAATTTACTTGACTCACTTCTAGCAGTATACTTCTTCTTCTACGCGCCGTTGGCGAATCTTATATGTGTTGTTCGTATTTTAAGCATTATCGTCCATTAACAACCTATTCTATGCAGTAACCTTCCGTAGGTTACAAAAGTTCAAAATGTTTTAGCATGCCACTCTCATTGTTAAAGTTGAGTTTGATAATGGAAGAGAGATGCTAAATACTCAGGTCCTTTCTTATAGCGAGACATTTTATGTAATTTTGTAATATATATATATATATATATATATATATATATATATATATATATTTATGAGAATATGAATGTAAAATTTTAACATTTGTGTAAATATAGTAATCATTTCGACATTAATGTGTGTTTTTTTATTATTTAAAGTGTATTATTATGTTTTCTTATCTATCTATCTATCTATCTATCTAATGAATTGTTTAATTCTGGGGTTTCCGCGAGTAAATGAAATCGCGTAAGTAAAACACGGGTAATGAATAACCACCTTATTTCCTCTTGTTTTTCTCTTTCTTCGCTTTCCACTGATTTGTTTCTTTTTTCAGTCATATTTTTTTTTACTTTTTTAGTTTTCTTTCCCAACACAGATTCTGTTTTCATAACTGCATTTCTTTAGTTTCCCCTTTCGCATAATGTGGCAGGAGTAAATGAGGAAACAAAAAAAATAACTTACTTTAGGCAACCACCGACTTGTGTGGTCTGCTTTATGTTCCCTCAGTCAGAAATATTTTTTTCTTATTCAATCAAATACAGGAAAAATATGCGACTGCGATCTACGTAAAAAGGTTGGATCTATATTATCTGAAAAAAAAAGAACCTCTTTATTCAACGTTCTTATCTATATTATGATCTCAATATTCGTCTCCATAAATATAACAATATCATATTATTCCAAGAGTTTATTTTTTTCTCTTTATGAGACGAGTATTTTTTTAAAGCTTTCAATCTATTTTACTGCCCGTTTATACTTTCTAAAAAAATTATTCTCTGGCGGCATTCAAATCCGTATTTCTGCATTATATTTATTTGCTTTCAATTCTACTTGATTTGAACATAAAAATAATCAGTGGTCAAATATTTACGGTTCATACGCTCTGAGATATCAACTTATTCCTGAGATCCATCCTACAGGCAAATGATTTCAATAGCTCACGAGATCGATTTAAAGATGCTATTCTAAGTCCAGTTGTTATTTTAAGGTGAAAGTGTCACAGCAAGTTAGCTCCCTTTTGACTTAAATAAGCACACTCATGACAAATCCAGAATGGTACTGGGGGAGAAATATACTGAAATTCCAGATAAAAAAAAAACGATATTTTCTGCAAGACATTGGAAAAGAAACAAGACATATAAACAGAATGCTGCAAGGACGAACAACATGAATAACTATATCTGTGATTCATGAATTGCAAAAAAAATGTCATCCTGTAATAGGCAACACGAAGTACAATATACGACATGTATATCGGGTTTTATTTTAATATTAGATGTTTTCAAATAACGAAAAGCACTTGATCTATATGAATGGGATATATGAGTAATTCTTAATTCGTAATGCGAATAAATCTTGTATGAGAATTGAAAAGGAATTGTGAAGAGGGGGGTGTTTTCAACGGATTTACAAGGGTCGCTGAATAATTCTCGAACTAATCGAATTCACAATACCTTAACAAATGACCATAAATCAATTTTTTTTCTTGTTGGGAAGGGCTTATTAGTCAAGTAGAAAACCTTTAAGCACCTCCACATACTGAAGCTAAACATCGTGACTGTAGCAACTGCACAGTAGCTAAGGAAAAGGATATGAAAGTACTATTAACTATAAGAAAACAAATATATGATCGTCAGCCAAAAACAGAAGGCCAAAAATGAAGGCTTACAAATTTGATCTATCAGAATCAAGCAGTTACAACACCTCACCTATTTCCTTGAAAGTCTTGAACGCATTCAAAAAGTGTAGGATATATTGCAGAAATAAACAAAATAATATGTAGAAAAAAAACATTAAAAATATTTAAAAAACGGTACTGGATTTCTACGGTATATTTATATATGGGAGCAAATGTTGGCGTATTTCTTTGCACATGAAGAACACATTCTAAACGACATGTGGTTCATTGCAATCAATTTTTTTTTTTTTTTATGACATAGAAAGGCGCTTATAATTATTATCAGAAATAGACAACTGAAATTTCTAGGAAAACTATGTAAAAGATTAGCTTGCAGAATTTGGCTGTCCCGGGACATACTAAAGGCAAGTGGATCAGAATGAAACAGTGTCTAAAGCACCTAATAAATTTGGTTCAGGAATAGCAGAGCCGAAAAAAACGACCTAAAGTAAATTTCGAAATTTGCTTAAAGGATAAAGGAAGATGTGTAGATATATAATCTCAAGGCATGATGGAAGGCAAAATATATAGAAAGATGAAAATTGCTTATTTTCAGCGAATTTAACATTTACAGTAGACGCAGTCCAGATGACATTGTGTTTATAACATATTCAGAAGAAACATTGAATGACATTTTAAACACTGTAGTTGAGGGAAGCTTGAAGAAAGAAATATAAGTTAATTGTAAGTACACGAAAAAAAATGCTGTTACCAAAATGGAATACCTGAAGATGTGTTTTTATACATTAGGAACATGAAAATAAAGCAGACGCGGCCACGATAGACACTGGGGAATAACACACGACAGAAAGCCATCCATAAAAATATGAAAAAACATAGGAACAGTGGAGTAAGTTTATTCTTCTATATTCTGTTTCGTTAAGAACAAGGCTGATTCAACTCTCCATAAGTTCCTACACATTGTTACTATTAGCAGCATTGACCCCTTTTCCATCTCTACGACATCCTTTCTGCTATCCTCTGAGAAGTTTATGAGATAGGTGGCTTGTTGCCTTAGACTGTTTTCCTTCGATATGTCCACTGAATATCAAACTATCCAAGACCTGTTTCTGCGTTTTTTTTCTGTCATCGACCTCTTTTTGATTGCGGGCTTTTTAGTTTCCATTTTCCGTAAGAGTTCGTCGTTGCTAATTTCCTTCAACTACTCTGTTCTTAAAACGACATATCTATTTCCTCTAGTTTTCTCTTCCTCTGCGAGGAAGTAGATTGTCCAGTATTCACAACCAAATAGTAGGATTTATATCGCGTAGCAGTTCAGTTTTTTTTTTTCAGTTTCTAACAAAATTATCCTGATCATTAGTACATTGCTTAGCTTTTGGAATACACGTTTGAAAATCAATGTCGCATATCTATCGACTGTTAAAATATTTCCTAGATACTTTAAATGATGTACTTACTTGCTGTCGATATGTCTTATTTGTTGTTCACATTTTGCTTTTATTAATAGTCATCCAATACGAGGCTAGAGAAACGTTGAAGCTACAGGCTTACAAAATGACGTTGTTGAATGTATGTAAGTGGTGGAGTTAAGAAATTCAGTCTATGAAACACGGTAGAAGAAATAATGTATAGACCTAGACTTCCATTGGTTTAGATTTTTAGTGATTTGGATAATATTCTTTCGGGATTCTGTTCCGCAAAATAGCTTAGGATGAAGCTGTTCAAGTGAAACTTCGCATTTCTTGATAGAACTTGAAAAGAATGAAGATGATTCATCCCTGGCATGGCCGATCTTAAATGTTATGGTCATATGCAGTGGAATTAAGTAATTTAGCACTTCGGAACATTTGCCATGGAAAAGCAATAGAGTAAGCTACAGATTTACGACTTTTCGTCTGTGGGAAGGGGGTTGTAGGGTGGGAAATAACACATCACCTAAAATATGTTTCCATCATCTTTTGTGATGGATCAGATATATGAGATACGTTTGGGAACTGTGTTAATAGACTTAAAAGGCAAGGAGATATGTGAAAATTCAGCGGATGCTCGATCATCATAGAACGATACTAATTTGTTTTGTAAGGTATTAAAAGTTGCAAGTCAGTTTTTCCATCATTTTGCTGTTATAGCTGCTTCGGTGGAGAGATCGGCTGCCAGGCACTGGTCAAATAGATTTTTAAAGCTTCGCTCATACATTGATGTACGAACAAAATGATAAAAGGGGACTTGAAGAGAGATAAATAGGCTTCTTTTCTGCTGAATTTTAAGAATGCCAAGGGCAGAAAATGTTTTATATTTTAAGGTTAAGAAGAACTATAAAGAAATTTATGCTGACAAGCAGACAGATAAGACTTTTTTTGCAGAAATATGCTGGGGCTAATTTAAATATCGATAATTAGAAAATCAGAGGACACATAGAAATTGAAAAAGTAGTAAAGACCACCTAGTAACAGAATAGAGAATTTCCTGAAGCTGTTTTAATGAACAAGTATCAAACATGAAAGTTCGAGAAGTGGTTACTAAACGGACAAAGGACCAAGAAACTGCATAAATGCATGACAGACGAGGTTTTCTACGTACACAGAACTATAGTAATAAAAATAGTGTTGAATTAAAAAATCCATTATTTACTTTAAATGTATATTTATATATATATATATATATATATATATATATATATATATACCGACGGGAGAGTCCATTATATATATATATATAGACACATACACACCTATATATATATATATATATATATATGAAGAGAATGTATAAACATAAAAAATATCTGATATATATATATAAATAGAATATATATATATATATATATATATATATATATTAACATGCACACATATGAATATGTATGTGTGTGTATATATACATATATATATATATACACATATGAACACATATATATATATATATATATATATATATATATATATATGTTCATATGTGTGTGTGTGTGTGTGTGCTTGTTAAAAATATATGCTTAAATGTCTATCTCAAAACACTGAACTATTAATATCAATAACATCTATCAGCATAGATAGTTCTTTATTAATATAAAGGGGTAATAAACAGATATTCCGTCGCCTAATAATGGACAAATATATCCCTTTAGGTAAAGATTAATTATTCGTTGTGTAATCTCCTTTTTTGTCAGTTCATTTAAATGTTTTGTGTATATTAACCGCAAAGCAAGAATATCAAATATAGAAATTTTCCTATGTTTCAGCAAATATTTTCTCGAGGTATTTTCTTCTTTGAACACATTTATATATAGCTGTGCACGCTAGTAATTCATTTCAAATTGGTGATCATTAAATAAATAATTTTGAAGGTGCAAAAAAAAAAAATACGCACAGCATGGCAAGTAAGAAAAAAGTGATTATTTTCAGTCGGTACTCACACTCCGCTGCACGATGTCTGGCTGTATTATGCATGTTAGAAGTTTTTACGAAAAAAACTAACATTAGGACATATTTATAGGTATGAAGAATTGTGGATATCGTGAAAGATATCGTCACAAAAAATGTAATCTCTGGCCAAGTTCAAATCCAGGATTACTTTCTTTCTGTTTTTTTTTTCTTCACAAAATTTATCGTGGTAAAAACATGAATTCTTCTCGAACTCCCGATATTTCGGGATTGTCTAGCCGTAGGATTAAGCAGATTTAGAGGGAGTAATCTTTGTATTCCAAACCGAGGATAATTTAACCCGAAATTATTATCTTTTCTAAATGGCAATTTAATGTTAATAATGAATATAAATCATGATTTCCGACGCTCTGAAGTAGCATTACATTTGCAGGTTTTGTTTAGCCATTTTGGCACCAATTCACGTAGAAATAACTGAAAAACCTTTCGAGTTATTCAGCTCGAAATTGAAAAAGTTAAATCGTTTTATGTCAGTCCACACTGTCTTCCCAAATAAGCGACAGCGGGAGGAAAATATCATTCAGGTTTTCAGTAATGGTACCAACTTTCA
>CAHIKZ030001219.1:632500-635000 GCA_903632075.3 Acanthosepion pharaonis
TTGCAGTGTGAGATAGGCAAGAAGTAAGGCATGCAGCAACATCAGCACGGCAAAGGGCACTCCTTTAAAGGCAAGGAAGAGCGAAAATATTTTAAGTCAATGGATAGCGATTGCTGTATGAGTCGTACGATTTTTGAATCAAGCACGGGTCACACCCGGTCATTTTGAAAGTATATATATATATATATATATATATATATATATATATATATATATATATATGGGCGGTTTTTTTATTGAAAGCGCTCAATATCAGTGATAGAGCTAACATATTTATTTGGAGTGATGTGAGTTTGTGAACCTGGGTCTCACGCCTTTTGCGTCAAACTCTCGCAAACGGCGTTAAACTCAATGATCGGAATCTTTAGAGAACATGCTACTTAATCAAGGATAACTCGCCGGTTTGCCATTACAATCTCAAGTTCTCGCTGAATCTTCTCGCTAGTTTGACAGACTTCCTGCTACTACTTCGTGCCTAATGGTTGTCCGGGCACATTTATAAGATTTCAACGCCTAACACAACATCCATACAGGGAAATCGGATAACTGCTTTTTTTTCTCGTTGGTGCACACTGCTAGTGGAGCGGCCATGTTCACACTATCACAGCAGCAAAAAAACTTGCGAAATTTCAAACTTCGTTCACTTGACTAAAATAGTACCAACTTTATATGCACGCATGACTAGAAGGAAGTGTGTCAAAACTAAAGATATTTTATCGCGAAAGTATGGATAATATTTTACTTACCATCGTATATAGGCAAGGGAAACATATATTTGATTTGATTGATTTAATACACCATATACATGAATAAATTATTTATTTATTTTGTTTGGTTTTCTTATGTCCTTTGTCCTTATATATCCATCAGTCTTTCAATAGTTAATTTTATTCTTTTTTCTCTCTTTCTAATTACAATGTTTCATGCAAATTTTATTGCTTCTCGTATGTCTCCTTCGTCTGATTCTTTTCAATTCTAATATAAATAGTTTTACTTAATAGAAAACAGTTTTTATTAGATTAATATCTGAAAAGTGTATGGGTGATCGCATCAATGTGGTATCTTTGAAACTTTTATTTATCTATTTATTTATTTTTTGTATAATTTGAAGTAATCTCCTCATGCTTGAACACACTCATTAAATTAATGATTCTTTGTTGTAATTTGTGCCATTAAATATATCTTATGGACACGTGGACGAGTGGTTAAAATGTTTACATTCTGAAAATGAGTTCGACTTTCACCATGGTCGATTTGTCAGGAAGGAGTTGCGGGATCGATCCAAGTATGCGACACTTTTGGAAAATGCCTGAAAACTATACCCACGGGTGGACCAAAGCCATGTGAGTAAAATTGGGAAGTTGGGGCGTCGATAGCTCTGATCGAGCGCTTGAGCGTTATGACCATGTTCAAATTGTTGATCACGCTAGATAACACGCTCTTTCCCAGAAATTGTAACTAAGGTTTACTCAGCATAGTTGCAGTATATACCACAGGTGGACTCTGTGCGTTTTGAATAAGTACAAAAGCATCTGAGCAAGCATCTGCAATAGGGACTGACTAGCAGACCTAGTAGACAAATATATCTTATTTCATATAATACTTATCTAATAAAACCATTATTATTTACTCAAACTAATATTTTGCCTACATCTATTAAACTTAGTGAATTATTTTAGTCATTCGGTTATTACCATTATTTCGATCATGATTGCACTCCCCGTTCTAGGTATAAGGTACACAATCCATCATTATCGAATACTTTTGAGAAATCAGTTTTCTTTAGGTTTTTCGTTCAACTTAGATGTTTCCGTTTGTATCATATACATGGGCGATATAGGTCTCGTTGATTTCATGTGTTCAGCCAGTGTTCTTTATACTTTGCATATATTCTCGCTTTGTTATTCACGGTAACAGTTTCAGGTATGTTTTTATTATGCAGTATACTTTTTCTTACATGAATTACATTCAAGATAAACCTTTCCAAAAGAGAAACATTACTATTTACATTATTCGGACTATTGTCCTCATTTTGTCGCTATATTTATCACAACGTTTCGGCCGTTGTACCATTGTACATTCTTCAGCTGGTCTGAATGTCGAACTGAATGCTTTAACTCACTCGCTAGGGTAGACTGTGCTAGTTCCTCAAGGACACATGGCACAATCGATAAAGGCATTAGTTAGATCCAGTGAGAGGACCTAAAGTGTTTGATTTCAATACCTGTTTAAGGCGGTGGCGAAATTTCAGAGGGGAATTAATAGAAGATAACTGACATCCATTAGACATGGCACGCGGAACTAGAACAGTCTACGCCAGCGAGCGAAATAAAGGGTTCAGTTCGACATTCCAAGCACCTGAAGAAGGCCGGAGCGTACAACGGCCGAAACGTTGTGACAAACATGGCGACAAAGATTAGGACATTTGTTCGAATAATATAAATAGTGTACATAATACATCATCTCAGAAATATAGACAAATACATAGAAACTTTAATCT
>CAHIKZ030001219.1:645000-665000 GCA_903632075.3 Acanthosepion pharaonis
TACCTGTACCTCGTTACCGAATGTGACTCAAGGTCGAAGATTAAAGTGAGTTTAACGTCAATACCTTGGAAAATTTGCTAAGACCATTCACCTTTTGGCGACGCCTTAGGCGTAAGCGGACAGAATGAGATAAGAACATGAGATCGAGGCTAAGAAGTGGAAATTTCAAAATCAAGCAAGGAAATTAATTTAAATCATGTGATGTGTTATCTAGATAACGGAATTTGGGACACCAAAAATCGAAGCCCCATTGAAATAGCAAATAATGCACTCCAAAAGCCAAGAAAAAGATTAAGAGCCAGAAAAATTGCTTTAAAACAATGAAAATATTGAACTGCTACGTAATACAAATACTCGTATGCAGAAACGTCGAGGCAATAGAAATATCATTCTACAGAAGAAAAAAAAACATGTACGTATCGCGCAAGCAATCAGGTAGGTTTAAGGAAAATAACAGAAAGGACACTTATAATTCGACCCAAAACGACATATTTGAAATGTAAGAGGACATATATTGAGTAAAGAGGGCGTGGAATGTTTCACGCTCACAGAATATATTGAAGGCAAGTCGTACCCAGTGATAGAACGAGTCACTTACACGCGAAAAATAAGAATGAGCACATTGCAACACATGCCGTCATAAACTAGATTGGAAATACTTTACGCAAAATGCGTTCAAACGTAGTTACACACAAAAAATCTCCAACGTACTTTTTCATGTTTTACAGTCACACCCGCATATATAAACACACGTTCATTTGTGTGTACAAGTATATATATATATATATATATATATATATATATATATATATATATATATATGCATGTACAAGCTGTCAAATATACAACAAACTTATTGTATTTCCAACGAATTAAATAATATTTATGTTGGTCACACCACAAACTCGTTTTCACGACGCTTGACACTACATTTGAATGAAAATTCTAACATTTTTAGGTATTTAAAACAACATACTTGGCCGCGCACACAATTCCGTAAAATATATGTCGAAAATACAATTCTACTTAAACATGAAAACAATAAACAAAAACTAAAAATTCTTGAAGCTATATACATAAAACAGTTGAAAACTAACCTAAACAAAATAAACTATGAAATCTCCACAAATATTCTTAAATGTCTATAATTGGTAACAGAAGCCATTGGTTTATACCAACGGCGTCCCATACTTTATAATTCTCTAATTCACTCTCGTGTGGTCATGTGTTATGTCATGAGCTGCGTTGCGATTTTCGCTTCCAGCGTCTTATGCGCAGGTGTTTATCGTTGCTTGGAAACCATCCATGTAAACAATCACAGACTATCATCACTGTCTTGTCCGTATATTGCTTAATATATTGTACAGCAATTGTCATCTTTGATAATGGCTCATGTAAGCCGAAAGCTTAGATTGGATTAAAAAGATATGGGTCAATATTGTGATTTTCTTTGTTTAATGACAATGTTATTAAGCTTATCAGACGTTATGAAAAGAATTTACATAAAATAGACAACACTTCTCTATATTATTTAATGAAACATATATATATATATATATATATATATATATATATATATCCTCCTCTCTCCCGTCGAATTCGACGTATTAGGGTCAAGGAGATCAGTTCCTAGGAAACCGACAGCCCGACCACACCACAGATATATATATATATATATATATATATATATATATATTATATATATATATATATATATATATATATATATATATATATATATATATATATATAATGTTATGAAAAGGATTATGACCGACAATTATTTTAATATAATTTCTATTTATTCGTTACTTTTATACATGCAATTATATAAATAAATTATCCGCTTATAATAAACAGTATTAACAACATTTACCAGCATGAATGTCCAAGAAATCTCATAGAAAAATATGTCCTCCGATAGTAATCGAACCTGTATCCTACACGGAACCCTCATATAGCCTGAAGCGTTATACATTTCGCTACAAATAAGACGACTGCTTAGCATCAATTTGACCTTGCTAACCAGACGGTGACAATTTGATTTAATAACTTATTAACATATGGTTATTACAATATTTTCCTTCACGCTGAAATGGTAATTGCCAAAACAGCTTTTGAAAATTTCTAATGTCAGCACAAAGAATCGTTTTGGCAAAAATGTCTTCAGAAATTTGGTAGAACGCCACGAATTTCGTCGGATCAAAAATGAATATCCATTCTTTTTTTATAAATTGCTGTATGCGCTTCTGAGAGGAAAACTAGCAGATATAGCGTTTGTGTATATTTTGAAGGGGAAGATGAGGATTGAAGCAAATTGAAACTTGTTTGGCAATGATTCTCTTCGTGACGGCTGGATCAATTGGTGTGTCTCCTACAAAGGAGAACGCAGATAAAAATGAAATTTAGAAATTACTTTAGAAAAATATAAAACAGAACTCGTTTAAAGACGCACGCGCGCCCACAAGTTTATGCAAACGTGCATAAATGAAAGCCAACCGATCATATAAAACCAATATAAATATACATCTACATGTGTGTATGTATAATTAGCAATATATATATATATATATATATATATATATATATATATATATATATATATATATATATATAATATTCATAGTGCAACGTTTCAAATTTTATAGTTTTAACAATTTATTTAAATTTATGCAAGGATTATTCGTGCCTGATGATTTTGCGAAAACATGAAACTTTAAGCTGCACTACGAACGTAACTATATGTATATTCATTAAAATATACTTCTTAGCTGTGTCTATCAACATTGAGCACTCTTTTGTTTATACCGTTTATTACAATAAGTAAATATTTATTCGCTTATCTTTGTATGCACTCTAACGCACGTACATAAATTCGCTTATATATATATATATATATATATATATATATATATATATATATATTCACATTTTAAACTAGCACGTTTGTGGTGCAAGTTAAGCTCGTGCCAATCAGATCTTCATATAAATAATGTCTTCTTTAAAATGTGGTATGTCTTTCCGTCGCACCTTGTACTTAATGTCTTCCCATAATTCGGGCAGTATTTGTCACACCTTGTCAGTCGTTTTCAACGAAACTTGCATAAAAGTGAGACTGCTTCCCAAATTTGCTATATATATATATATATATATATATATATATATGTGTGCGTGTGTGCGTGTGTGCGTGTTCTGTTATATAGAACAAAATATATAGAGAGTGCCATTTGTTATGTTTCCCTTACTTTTATATTTAATGCTAAATTTCAGATCAAATTTGTAAAAGAAATTGCTGAAATTCAATGTTAACATCAGAATATATTCAGCCATAGATCTCCGTTTTCAAAGGGTTCTTTGACCCAGCAGTCACTAGTGCTTTCGGTTGAAATTTATTAAACGTTTCCCTTAACAATTTATGCGGAAAATTTATTTCTCACTTCAAGTAACTGTTATTAGGCTTCTTTTCTTTGAAGTATTGTGTTTTCGGGTTTGTTTGAAGTATTGTGAAAATTCAACATATTGACTGTCATTAATTTATTTCGAGTTACATGTGTTATGAATATTGTTTACTGCTATTGTTGAAAGTTCACAAATGATCAGTTTTTCTACAGTTATTTTTTTGTTTGTTTTTTTTTGTTTTTTTTATTTATTTATTTATTTATTTATTAATTAAATAAATCTGTACTACGGTGGAGTAATGGATAGCGTTTTGGATTGAAGAATCGGAAAGCCGTGTTCGAATTACAGTCAATCCATAACATTCACTTATGTGCCAATACACTTGGGAAAGGTATTAATCCTCTGCTTCCTCTCAGATATGGGTAAATAACAGGAAATAACGGGTTCTAAAGCCTTGTATGGTAACTCGTCTACCGCAGAAAGAAATGGCAACCTACTGTAAGGAAAATATATATATATATATATAAACTAAAGAGAACGAAACGAATATAAATTCAAACGTTCATAACATTAATTTAAAAGTGAGCTCAATACAAAAAGTAGAGGGATAGTTATTTATTATGTTATTACATTCGAACATAGATTTTTACCACTACAAACTGGATATTTGTTTCGATGTGCAACATAGGAACCTCGTTGTGTGGTGATCAAAGAGTGTTATAACGATTTTTACAGTTACTAATAAAACTTCAGCATTTTTTTTTGTATTTTTAAAACTTAAAAAGACATAAGAAAAATTACCAAAAAAAAACGGAAAGAAATACACAAGTTAAAGCAGAAAAGAGAAGAGG
This sequence comes from Acanthosepion pharaonis, assembly GCA_903632075.3. Classification (NCBI taxonomy): domain Eukaryota; kingdom Metazoa; phylum Mollusca; class Cephalopoda; order Sepiida; family Sepiidae; genus Acanthosepion; species Acanthosepion pharaonis. The sequence goes on from CAHIKZ030001219.1 coordinate 649,251, forward strand.
ACAAGAAATCAATAAAAGGAAAAGAAAAGAAGAAAGAGAAATAGAAAGATATTGGAAAAGAAAGTCATAAGAAATCATCTCTTCTCCAAAGAAAAGGAAAGGAAAGAAGAAGGGAAAACAATAGAAGTTGTTGAGAATAGTTTAGCCAATGAAAAAACGTTAAAGTTGAGAGAGATGTAACGTAGAAGATTTCAACTATTTAACTGGAAATCGTGCCAACAAGATTGAAAATATTTTAAATACAATGCAGAAGTTTGTAAGCCGTTTGGCGTTTTGAAAGAAGCCACATACTTTGACAAAATTAAACATAGTATGTGAATAAAATAGTATGTGAAAAATAAAAATAGACACACACAATATCTAATTCACTTTACAAGCCAGTACATTATAAATAAATAGAATATAAATATACATTTTAGAATATTTATATGATTTTTTATAAATTTAAAAGCTATTACCAAATATTATTACCAGTAATATACGAGTATAAAACTATCTCCCATATTAATTTAATATAAACTACTAAGGATAACGTTAAAGTGTTTATATGAAGGTCATGAAACATAATAGAAGTAATTATTCAGTTATATTTAGCAAAATTGTAAAATTAAAGCCGTAATGTGACTACAATTAACAGTAATTTCGAATCTTTGATTTAATAATTCATTTATGGTTTTGTTTTCTTCTTTCAATTTTCAAAAAATATTTTAAAAGTGAAGTCATATTGCGATTTGTAGCATTAGTAAAAGATGAGAGATGGCTATACCAAGGTATTTTAAAATTATTATGGGTGCTTCCAATATAAAATATAACAATCCTGGGATTTTCAATTGAAAACACTTCTGGGTTTCTTTGGGGTGACACTAAAACAAACACAGACGTAGATTCCCCCTTCTCACTACCAAACATAGTCAGAAAGGGTAAATATATCCATTTGTTTATTAAAAAAAATCCAGTTTGTCTGATCATCGCATAGGCGTGAAACCTAGGGTCACAAACTCATATCCATACAACTGAATATGTTAGGTCTATCACTGAGCGCTTTCCACTTAAGTACTGCGCAGATAAAATAACACACACACACACACACACACACACACACACACATATATATATATATATATTTATTTATAATGTTATGATGGATATCTATGTGCATTGTGCTATTTTAACTTCAACATATATAACTACACATAAAATTAATGTAAGAATATACAATTTTATTCTATTCATATATATATATATATATATATATATATATATATATATATATATATATATATATATACATATATATATATATATATATATATATATATATATATTCCTTTAATTTCTAGTCTATGTAATTTTATTGCTATAGGGAGAGGTTGTACGTTAATAAAAGTCCTTGGATTTATTTGCCTTCCTCACATGTATTCCAAAATAGAAACACTTTATTAAACAACAAAACTCCAAGGTCAAACCACAAATGCCAAACTTTATAGGACATTCAAGTACATCCCGAACCAATCAATCAAATGCTACTCAAAGGTGTCTCTACTCAGAACGATTTTTTAAAAGCAATATAACAATCATTTTCCTGGTTTCCGTGATATATTGTGACTGTCCATACTTAAAGTGCCTATATGGATTTGAAATACCTCTCGAAATTTTATGAAGCTCTTATGCTTGTAGAATAGGAAGCATTTTAAACATCTCCATGGTTTCGAGAAATTTTCAGTGGACAATCTCTACGCACACACAGACACACATCTTTAATTGTTATATCTCTTAATGTTGAGCATTTTAAATACAAACAAATGCTTGCCTAATAAAATTATCCTCTAGAAATACCCTCGACAATACGTACCTACTTACACGCGCGTATACAAACAGACACATACAGAGAAGAATTGAAAAGTCAAGTAAAGAACCTAGAACAAAAAAATAGCCCATAAATTATGGTTAATTTAATATTAAAATAACGAAAACAGGAAAAATCGGCAGTCAATTGCTGAAATTACATGTCGAGTGTACAGAATGTATGCAAAAAAAGTTCGCCTATGCAACTTCGTAGTCAGGATGCTGAATATAACATTAATCAGCTACATGACAATTTGTTTTACTTCTATTAAATACTCTCAGACACATACATACATACATACACACACACATTATATATATATATATATATAAAGTCACTCTGTTTCCTTTTCCTAAATTAGATTGAATACACATTTAAACATTTAAAACGTTTTTTTTTTGTATACAGAGAAAAACTCTGTCACACACACAAAACACACACACACACCCACCCACACACGTGATTTCCCTCTGGCAAGTGTGGATTGAGATCGCGAACAAGAATACGTACACAGGCAAAAATTGTTATTACTACCATATCTTTAGATGTTGAGCATATTAAATAGTAAACGGTTTGCCAATAACAGAACTCATTTACTTGTCATACACACACACACACACACACACACACACACATATATATATATATATATATAATATGATCATTTCATCCCAAGCATGGCGGGATGACGCTGGTATGCAAAGGATTACAGAGTAGGAGTGAGAGTAAAGAAGCATGGAAGAGGAAAGGATGAAGAGAAAAACACACGGAATAGCTCAAGTCATCTGGAAATTTCGATTGACATTACATCTGAATAGTTGGAGATTATAGCTATCAGATAAACACGTATTAGGAAAGGAATTCCACGGAGAGGAGGTGCAATACACGAAGCTATCGGAGTAGAAGCGACTGCTACATTTAACTGTTTCGACAGTGAAATGATAGGAATGCGATGCTAACCTAGTAGCACATATAGACTCATTCAATTTGGGAACTAGCAAAAGTACCTCGGAGCAGTTACCGTGAAAGTATCTGTAGACAAGACAGAGAAAAGCGACGGCACATCTGCGAGGGAGTGACTGTAGAGGGGATGCCAGATCAGAGCCAACCACATTACATATCCGTCATTGGATTTCATCAAGTACCTTAAAGTGAACAACGGGGCTTCAGAACATATATGACAGCAGTAGTCCATGCAAGATTGATTTATGAAAGATAGAATCGGACGAGAAAAACTTTCTGGCCTGACACAGGGAACCAACTTTCCCTGCGGTGGATGAAGCTATTGATTCAATGTATTTATTCCATCTCAGGTCAGTGGACAGTGTGAGACCAAGCAGTCCCAAAGAGGTGTTCGCGTGGAGGTGAGCATCAGACATTCTAATGGGATGCAGGGATGGTTCCCTGTGGTGAGTAATAAAGAGCAGTTTTGTTTTTGAGGTATTAGAATTGACCAGCCAATTCCTGTCCCAGTCAACAATCGATTGAAGGTCTTTTTCGAGACTTTCATAATTAAATTTACCATTATAGTTTCAGTTTTGAAACCTAGAAATTTATTTGTCACGTTGGAATCATATTTTTAAAAAAGAAAAGATTCATAAGATTATGCTCTACTGTTTGTATCGAGCACTATTTTTTTCCAAAAGAAAAATAATTGTTAAGAACACCGGATTATATATCTTACTACTATGCTTTCTCATTATTTTAATATATATAGTCAACTCTCCCGTCGTATTCGACGTATAAGGGTCAAGCAGATCAGTTTCCAGGAAATCGACAGCCTGACAACGACAAATGAGATTTGATTATATTGGTGAAGGCTTCGTGCAGGACCATCCACACTTTTTGAAGGGACGAATACAAAAACCTGGTGCACTAAGTGCCACAGGGTACCCCACTGACCCTCCGCAGGTTTTAAATTCAGAGTTGTCCTTCTCTAGACCAGTTGCCATCCAAGGCTATAGAACCCAGTCTGTCCTGCTATTTTACCGATAGCTGGAGGGAGGAGAAGAGGATTCATACATTTTTCAAGGGTATTATGCATATATATATATATATATATATATATATATATATATATATATATATATATATATATATATAAGGGAGTAATGATATCATTGATTTTACTTGATCTCAGGAGATCCAACAACATTTCATTTTAAATTAAAGATGCAAACGTGTGTTTGATGCCATACGTTTGGTGGAGTTCGATAAGAATTGATTATTACGTCTTCTCGGACTAATTTGTTACGGTACACCGGAACCTCTGGCATTTAAATTGTTTGAATGAAACGTTGATACAGAAAATGTTATCACTGGGCAACGAATTTAGCCTGTCGTTTTGCTGCGTGGCAATGGTCAAGATTTCTTTGCAAATGCTACTATAATCTTTTTAAGTGCTTTTGTAACTAATATATATTTACATCGGTCATAGCTTGTATTCACCGCTGGAAAATAAATGAAAACAACAAATTTCCCATGTTCTCATAAATCTTCAAAATTCGGCGATGTCTTTTCTTTAGTTTTCTAACTGATTTTTTTTCTCTTTGCTAATGTTCTTTATATCCTTCCTATGTTACTAATGGTTACAGGAACTTTCTTCGCATTTATGTTATAAAATTCTAATCGTTCTCTCTCATTGTCGTAGCATTTTATTTTCTATACATTTAATAATAAACGTTTTGGTCAATTACGACGACTTCTGTTTAATTGTTCATTATTTACATCAATTAAAAGTCACCTGTCGAAGAAAATAGTGTGCATGGTCTGAATGTTAATAAAACAGTATCTTTCTTTCAGAGAATGATTTGTCTTTGCTTTCAAAGCGAGTAAGTGTACGTTCAATCCCAAAGGTATTTACTTTTAAAAGCCAAACAAAATGTTTGTTTGCTGTATTGGATAAAGAAAGAAGTATTTGTTAACAACTTGTTTTTTCGTGTAAATGCAGTAAGATGATTTAGCAATGTTCTGGAGTATCTCCTCAATGAATACGTCTATAGGGCATACGTACTGCTTTAGCTAAACAGGTTGACACTGCCGTAACTTTTCCTTACTTTTGTAACAATAAAAATTCGATACATTCAAAATGAAATAAATTGAAATAAATAAAAGTCAAATTACACTTAAATTGAAATTCAATAATTTGAGTTAATATTATTTAAAAACGATATAGTCTGGCATTCCTAAATAGAGTAAAGAAAATAATTATGTGAAGTCAAAACTTATCATTACAAATAAATACACTTGGGTGTCGAAAAGAAATGATGGATGTTAATGTTTGAACTCCTTTTCTGGCACTTCCGAGAAAATTAATCCCCTCCCACGTTTATCAATTTTGAACATTCTATCATTTAAATTGAAATCTAATCGCATCCTTTTATTAATCCACCAAGTTTATTGCCTATTAAGACAAAATTCCACACCCAATTATTAAGTGCCCGCTTGTATTAGTCTCGTACGTGTAACTTCACATAAGTAAAGTGACTTTCTCTAAACATGTAAACAATATTATAACCATATTTCAATATGTACAATCGAATAGGTCAAATTAGTATGATAAAAACGATTGCAAGTTTTACAGGCACAAAAAAGGATTAAGAGGAATAAACAAAACAAGACAAAAAATACAAGGAAATTTGAGACAAAATAAAAAATCTGGTCTGGAAAACGCAATGGAGAAAACAGGTTCCTGATATCGGACCAACAGAATAATTGTTTAAAGGAAGAAATGCCCAACTCTTCACAAACATATAAATTTGAACATTTAGGTGGAAAACGTAGAAACACGTGGACGATTATAGAATAGTTGTAAAATTTTTTTTTTTTGACTCTATGAAAAACTGTAGAATAAGCATAAACGATTCCAAACTAAAGTAATTTTCAAAATAAGTATTTTTTCTTTTTCAAATTCACTTCCCCAAGGTCGTTTTTTCCCCACTGAATGTCTTCTATCCGTCTATGTATAAAATTCTGTGACTTCAGTTACACTGTCCGTCCGTACGTCACACCATCTAAAATAGCCATACTGATCAAAATTAAATTCTTGGGAGAAGTGCAACCAAGCCAGGATGGAAAAGTACAGTTGGGTTTTACTATGGTGAGTAAGAATCGCGAAGTAGGGTTTTTATCAACGTATTTTCTAAATAAATCAGCTTATTAGAATTTCATCGATTGGTTTCGTAGAGTTTGTAAATCTAGAAAAAATCTAAGCGATAACATTAAAATATTTATTATCATGATGATTTCAACGCGCGTCATCGTGTTGCAAAAATCTTCTAGATTTGAAAATTGATTATGGATAATATCAATTAAAATTACGGCCGTAATGTAAATGAATGATAAAAATGAGTAACGCATATAATCGAGTATAAGTTGATTTCCTGTTGAGTGCGAACCCTGAAGTTTTTGGTATGAATTGTAATCCCTTCCGGGGGAAAAGTGCAAACGGCTACGGAAAAAAGCATGAGTTTTAACATCTCAAAAAAAAAAAAAAAAAAAAAAAAACTACATCCGTGTAATGCAACCGTCTATTTTTTGCGTTTAAAAAACATGATCAGCGAAACTAGCACAATACTCGAATACGGTAATAAAAATGAATATTTTTACTTAAAAAAGGTTGCTGAGACAGAAGATTTATAAGCCCACAAAATTTACGCAGACGTCCTCAAGAACACACGACGCAGTTGATAAAGACTTTGGTTATATCCAGTGACTAGACCCAAAGAGTTCTGAGTTCAACCAGTGGTGAACCAAAGTTGTAGAGTTAAGTTAAAGGGAAATAACTGAAACGTCCGGATGAGGCATGGCACATGGAACTTGAACTATCTACCCCGGTGGACGAAATAAAAGGTTCGGTTCGAAATTCCAATCACTTGAAGGCCGGAGAGTACAACGGCCGAAACGTTGTGAAAAGGGCAATAAACATATGGATAACAGTTTGAATAATGTGAATAATTAACCATAATACCTCACCTCAGAGATGTAGACATACGTTAGATACTTTTTTGCATAGAAATAAAACAAAATTTAAGTAAAGGTAAAAAGTATTTAACGTAATAGCGATAATGTTGAAATAGGGTTCAAGATTAACAAATATGTTATAATTTCTGGAGAGCCATTTATTCTAGACTGTAATTCTAAAAGATTATATTCGTTGTAGATGCTCTGTGTTTAATCTTTTCGTGAGTATTCGACTGCGAAATTCTTGGTCTTAAATTATCTGTCGAGATATTTTATTTCCCATCATTTCTGTTTTCGCGTTTATCGTTTTGTTATCGCTTTTATATCGTTTATATTGATAAATATAAATTTGTTATCGCTTATATATCGTTTATATTGATAAATATAAATTTGTTATCGCTTATATATCGTTTATATTGATAAATATAAATTTGTTATCGCTTATATATCGTTTATATTGCTAAACAGAATATGCGAGTAGGATTGCCGTTATCCTCGCGGAAAAAGAATTTTCGTGTCGATTTCAAATATATTCGAAGCTTCTGCGATTGCTACGCATGTACAATGTTAGCAGGGGCATTTCAACGTGTTGTAATTGTTAATAAGATTGTCTCGTTGGCTCAATTACAACTGAAAAGTGAATTCGATCCTCACTGATGGCCCCACACTTTCGGCCTTGTGCCACATATAAGAAACGCTTAAAAAGTCATTTCGGCACCCGGACATGCTGTAATGGCTAGCACGCTTTCCTTGCCAGAACAGTTACGACGGACTAGTGAGTTCGATCCTCACTGGATACCCCGTAATTTTGGCTTTGTGTCACATTAATGCTAAGCTTAGAAAATCACCATGCAATCTTAGAAAGGTACGTGTACATTTCTTTTCGCCAAAACCTTGGGTATCTGGATGGATAACTCTGAATTTGGAAAAAAAAAACAAAAAGAAAAAAAAAACAATTTCACGTGGGTATACTTCTCCACCCACTAACAACCAACTTGAAACAAGAACAAGCACAAAAACATCGTGTGTGGTTGTGACTATGTGATTGTAGGAGAGAAGTCCTATTCTTCCGTAGGGGAGGTTGCAGGGCCAGTAACAACTCACAAAGACATAGAGAATCGGTTAAATGAAATTGAATTAGTATGATAGTTCACCAAAACTGATCTTCTCAGATATGATCCACTATAATGAAAACCCAAAGGTCGAATGAGAAATAATTGGATGAGAAAATTTTGTTTGGTTGATTTTTTTTTTTTTTTTTTAAGGAAAATTATTTAACGGTAAATTTAATAAAATGATGAATATAAGGAAAATATCAATAATTAAGCGCACAAAATAGTTCCTTGGTTGCAAAAAGTAGTAAACACAATCGATGGATTGACAAGACTTTGTAGCTCACAGTTTTGGAATGACACCAGCAGAATTTTGAAGAAGTCAAGAGGATAATCAGCACTGGATCAGATGGGATGCGTGAAAAGCAATAACATTTTTGAATTGCAGAAACAGCGAATTGTTGCAAAGAAAGTGATAACAAGACAATAAACGCGAAAACAGAAATGATGGGAAATAAAATATCTCGACAGATAATTTAAGACAAAGAATTTCGCAGTCGAATACTCACGAAAAGATGAAACACAGAGTATTTCAAATGAGTATAATCACTTATAATTGCAATTTAGATTTTATGGCTCTCGAGAAATTATAATAGAAACAAAGCCCCAAATCTCAGAAAATGGTTTCACTTTTTAACTACACCTGACTGTAAATTCTGTAATATGTGTCTAGAACAGGTTAGCTCAAAAGAAGTAAAACAAAACGAAGAGTTGATAGACTGATCATTGTTAAAATGAATTGGTCTTCAACAGGAAGCAAATCATATTAGTGGATACATCATGAAATATCATTTCCCGCTTGGGAATTGAAAATAAAATAAGGAACACAGTAATTATAGATTTCTCTTTAATGACTATTGCAAATGGAACAGTGCAAAAATCATTAGAATCGATAGTTGGACGAATCGGAGAAACATTAAAACTTATCCAAGTATTCAGTGTTTCTTCAAGAACGGAGTGTATTTTGAAGATCACATTGCAGTACTTTCTGTTACTGGACCCTGAGTAATGACAGTATCTGGTGTCAAAATACATATGCCAAGTGTAATAATATCAAATGAAGGCTCAAAGTAATATAATCACATTCACGACAAAATAGGGAATGTAATATAACGGATTTCTCTGAGATCATATAAATGTTTTTAAAATGACTACTCTCTCCAAGGGAAATGAGCGAAATGGAGTGGAAGTTTGCTGATCCGTGAATCTAAATATGGCAGAAATCCTCAGCATCAAGGATAATGCTTCCGGAAAAAAATGATAAATACAATGACTTCGTTCGGGAGCTAAAAACGCCTGCAATATATTTTCATTGTAATATTCAAAATTAATTTCTAGAAAATTCCTAGAAACTTTTAAGAGGATGCCGAAGCAAACTGACATTATGAAAATGGTTGAGATTGCCTAAACAAAGCCAGTACTAGCGCCAACAAGACTAGTAAGGAAGATGCTGGAGATTTAAAGAAGCTTGCTTTCTATCGATGACAAAAAATAGCCAAGAGACGTGTTGCAAACATAAAATAACAAAAATATTACTTCTACTAAAAACAAAACAAAATTAATAATGAAAAAACTACTGCTACTACTACTACTATTACTACTACTACTAATAATAATATAATAATAAATTAATTTAATTAATACTGATAACAATAATAAATTATTAATAATAATAATAAACAATTAATTTAATTAATACTGATAACAATAATAAATTAATAATAATAATAATAAACAATTAATTTAATTAATACTGATAACAATAAATAAAATTAATAAACAATTTAATTAATAATAATAATAAATTATTAATAATAATAATAAACAATTGATTTAATTAATACTGTAATAAATTAATAATAATAATTAATAAACAATTAATTTAATTAATACTGATAACAATAATAAATTATTAATAATAATAATCAATTAAGTTGATTTTCGATAACAAGAATAAATTAATAATAATAATAATAAACAATCAATTTAATTAATACTGTTAAAATAATAATTTAATAATAATAATAATAATAATAATAATAATAAATACCTATCAATGGTTTCGTAGTGCAGGGTTAAAAGCTGAAACTGAAGGTTTTATTCTTGCTGGGCATGACCAATGCTTGCCAACTAGAAATTACGAAGCACACATACTGAAAAAATGTGTTAACCCGATTTGCAGATTATGTGATAAATCCCCAGAAAAAAAAAATGACCATCTTGTATTAGGTTGTTAACACCCACTAAATATAAAACACGGCCTGATAGGGAGGGACAAGTTATGTATTCAAAAATGTGCAACTTTTACGGGAAGGAAACTGCAAGAAACTGGTAGGAACATCACCCAAACCCGTTTACAGAGATGTCACCTATAACAATTGTGTCGAACTTTACACACTCACAGAACAATCAAAACTAATCGCCCAGACATCGTGATCGAAGACCACTAAAACAAAATGAGCTTTCTTATTGACATGGCTGTCCCTGCAGATTGCAGTGTATCTTTTTAGATCCTCAAAACCTAGCAAAATACAAGGATCATCAAGTTGAATTTTTTAAAAAATGTGGCACAGCAGAACATCAATGTATCCAGTTGTAGTTGCAGCCCTAGAATCGATTAGAAAAGGTTCCGAAAGATGCCATGAGATACCTAAGGAAACAATAACAATAATAAGCCTTTAACAAATACAAAAAATATAACATTACTATAATATTATAATAATTACTAAATAATATTAGTAATAATAAGCCTTAGAGAAATACAAAAAAATATAATATTATTACTATAATATTATAATAATTACTAAATAATAATAATAATAAGCCTTAAAGAAATACAAAAATATAATAAAACTATATTATAATAATTACTAAATATTAATAAGTCTTTACGAAATACAAAAAAATATAATAATATTAATATAATATAATAAATACTAAATAATAATAATTTTACGAAATACAAAAAATATAATAATATTAATATAATATAATAAATACTAAATAATAATAATAATAAGCCTTTAAGAAATACAAAAAATATAATAATATTACTATAATATTATAATAATTACTAAATAATAATAATAATATGCCACAAAGAAATACAAAAAATTGTTCTCACGATTACAGCCCATACCTTACGAAGGACTTTATTTATGTATTCATGTGTGTGTCTGTGTGTATCAGTGGAAAATATCATGATGCCATTTCTTACTTTAAATCTCTGGGCAGGATCCGGAACAAGATGTGTACATACCAGAAATCAAAGGAAATAAGATAACTATGATGATGATGATGATGATAATAATAAATTAACCCTTGCCCTCCAGTGATTGGTTCCAGTGTTCTACGGCCCTGAATACAAGATAGTGTGAACGAGACTGATTGCAATAATTACTATTTTAAACGTTATTTTTATTGTTTTTATTTTCTGTTTATCATTATTATATTTATTTTATCTTATTAATATATTATATTATATCTATTATCAATATAGCAGATGTATATATTAATAATTATTATATTTATTTAAGTGATTTTTATTTAATTCTTAACTTCAGCACTCAAAATCTAGCAGAGAAAAAGATAAGCATGGTAAATACACATTATAGCTTATCATGTATGAAGTTCAGTTTTCTAATTTAAGGAATTTGCATTTACTTCTACGGAAAAGATCTTCATCAACTTACATCAATGTATTTCCGATTCAAACATTTCCTTCAGTTTAACAATTAAATTAACATTACGCTTTTTTTCCTGAGAAATCCAATTTTTTATTCTTCATTTTAAACGTGTTTTATTACGTTGAGTTTAATATCAAAGGGGAAACTTAATCTCAGTTTTACTTTCCCTGACATTCGTCTTAACTATTTACAGAGATTTTCTTTTTTTTTGTACTTTTTATGTTTGATGTAAATTCATCCGATGAATTAAAACAGCATTCCATAAAACCGCCATTGATTGCAATAATTAATATTTTAAACGCATTTTTTTTTATTTTCTGTTTATCATTATTATATTTATTTTATCCTATTATTATATCATGTTATATTTATTTTTAACATATTACATGTATATGTTAGCCATTATTATATTTATTTCAGTAATTTTTATTTATTCTTTAACTTCAACACTGAAAATAGCGCGGATTGGAAGCCTTGATCATTAAATAAGAAAAAAGAAAAGCATAGTAAATACACATTAAAAAACAAAGATCACGTTCAAAGGGAAAGCAGAAACGAGCAAATAATTCTTCATAATATATATCTTGTCATTTATAAAGTTCATTTTTCTAATTTAAGGAAACTGCATTTAATTCTACGGAAAAGTTCATCATCTACTTATATCAATGTATTTCCGATTCAAGCATTTCCTTCAGTTTTACAATGGAATTAACATTACGCTTTTATACTGAGAAATCAGATGTGTTATTCTTAAAATTAAACGAGTTCTATAACATTGAGTTTAATATCAAAGGGGAAACTGAATCTCTAATCTCAGTTATACATTCCCTGTCATTCGTCTCAACTAATTAAAGAGATAATATTTTTCTTTGTTCTTTTTGTATATTTCACATAAATTTATTCGATGAATTAATACCGCATCTCAAGAAAACCGATCTGCTAGAGTAGAGATATAATCCATGTAATAAACGCTCGCTCAGGTGTATTTTTCTTCTTCAAAGTTAAAGAATTACACTGTGGTTTCTTATTCAATTATACTGAGCGGAATTTACTTCAGTTTCCGAGAGAGAAAGCAAAATCCGTCGTGTAAATTAACTGAAAGAGGTCAGTACTCTGAAACACTCGGTAACGATGATATCCTGCTTGTACAACCTCCAACGAGTTCCGAGCATTTACGTCTAACCAGTTTTACTAACATGGTTTGGGTCAACACGTGGTATGGTTTCAAGTAATATTGACACACACTGAGATGGTCCCCCGAAGCCAGAATTATTATGAAATGACTTCTTTCACAAATCGCCCATTCCGTGATTTTCGTGAACACATTTAACTTGTGCTTAAAGGAAAATGTAGGATTTACTTGACATTTGCACTTGGAACTGGGCGTGGAAAATACATTAGTAAAAAAAGGAACTTGTATTCATTTCTCCTTGTAGTGAACAAGTGAACGCTTTAAATAACACACTCTCTCTTAAAAATTATACTTAACGCATTGTAGAAAATGCCGAATATGAAAGATTTTTCATTTCAAAATGTCTCAGTTTAATTTTTTTTAATTGTTTTTGATTAGTCCCTATGCAAGTCATAGTTTTTTTAATCAGCTCCAGAATAATGTTATTGAACAGAATATTAAGTTATATTGTTACTTTCGAAAATCGAAACCGGTATTTTATATGAAAATAATATAGTGATCTGCATTAATATGTTGGTTTATATCACTAATATGAAGAAAGGCAATTAATTAATCTCGTAGATTTTAATTTAAATTTCCTGGAAATTAAATCAATTGAAATAACTTTTTAAAAAGTACAGTACAAAAAAAAAAACAAAGAAAGTGGGGATACTAATAATGAGCCAGAATTTATTGTACATGCAAAATATTTAGAATTAGAATTAGAATATTTAGAAGTAGAATTAGGGCAGAATGTTTGAAGATATAATTAGTACTGGAATAATTTTGATCTAGGCCGGGTCATAATGTACGTTCCCCCCCCACACACACGTGTTTGTGTGTGTGTGTGTGAGAGAGAGAGAGAGAGTGTGTGTGTGTGTATTTGCAACAAATACAAAAGATTGCGGCATCTCCCAACAGAGAAACTAAGCTATAATGATATTTCCGGATCAAAAGAAGCATTGGAACAAGAGATCCGAAATCATGAGCTGTTGCATACATACAAAAAATAATCCACTTAAGTTCATAGGAGGCTTGATAAAAAAAAAAAAAAAAAAAAACTCTATGTACATTTCAATTACCCACACCGATATATTTATAATACACTTACTTTTCTACTCATCCCCATCTTCTTATCCTGCATTTTTCATGTCCTTCTTATCCCTTCCTATCACATCCAACATCGTGCGTTATTTTTTATTTATTTATTTATTTTGGAATGATATCACGTTCATTAGTCTAAAAAAAAAAAAAATAAAGCGTTGGGATGTCAGCTGATAAAAATTGCTTGAAGATAAGGTAAGGTTGAAACCAAGGTTGCGTAATCACCTGATCTCATAATGTTTATACACACACACACACACACATATATATATATATATATATATATATATATATATATATATATATATATCACTGATAACCATATCTGTCACAGTGGTTTTGTCGTAGGTAGTAAAGCACGCCTTTTTGTCCCCTCACTGAAAGTTATGGCAATTGATCCACAATCACTGTAGCAAAAGGGCTCAAGCACATATTCCATTTATCTGAAAGTTTCCAAAAGTAATGTAGGCATTGGGAGACGCATGCGTGTCATAAAATTTGAGTACCTATTTATTTTACTGAACCCTCATTTGTCATCCGCGATGTACAATATATATATATATATATATCTATATATATATATATATATATATATATAATAAAAGTGCTTTAAGTTCAACAGTTATTAATATATTTTCAATTTATACTTTATTTTAATAAATACAATATATTTAAGTAAGTGGACTGCTCGCCAACAGGAATCAACCTAGTGTCTTTATACAGAATACACATTTGATCTGACGTGCTATACCCCTTAACTATAGAGAAACGTTTCGTTAAGAAATGCCGAAATAATGCTTTTAAATCCTGAAACGCATCTTAACCAAAACAGTAAAGCATATAATGAAATTATATTATGAAATTAGTATTTCAATTAGTATATATATATATATATATATATATATATATATATATATTGACTGACGGGCAATTCAGTCGAGTTCCCATCCTAGCTAGAGGCAACCTGACGTCTAGTTACACTGAACAGCTGTGATACAGGAAACAGTCTGTCTGTGGATATATATATATATATATATATATATATATATATATATATATATATAGACAATTTTTTTAAAGATGGCTCGTATGAGCCTAAATCATAGAAATTTTTAGTTTTAATTATTATAAAAAAATATCCAAATGTTGAACAATTTTTGACTTTATTTTAACCCGAAATTAAATCAACCATACGAAGTTTAGAACGGCTCGGTATTAAACGTAATATACATTTATCGTGTTATATATATATATATATATATATATATATATATATATATATATATATATATATATATATGTATATGTATATTATTAGATATGACAGAAAATGTCTATTATGTCTGATCATGTGCCGTTCTAATGTTAGAATCTTTGCTTTAATTCCAGGTGAAAATCAAGACAGAAATTGTCCAACGTTTGTCTCTATCATAGTCTCTAACTATCCTAGAACCACACAACTAAATCCTCTATAAAAAACAAATCAATGAAGTGTATCAATTGGCATGCCCTTTCGGATATTGTATCTCTTATTATTATAATAATAAACCATATATATATATATATATATATATATATAGGTTTTACTACAACCACGCTCTCCCGTAAACTTACCTGTCACATTCATGATCTTAGGTCTATTAAACAATATTTCTTAAAAAAAAAAACATAGCTATGTACATGATATTATACAGATATTATTTGAAAACTCAATAAAACTCACACATACATGCAGTAAAAATAACCGTCAGATATTGGAGGTCACCTTCATTAAAACAAAGCAACTCATATTCAACAAAATTACATTTCAAACTAGTCACAACACATGACATTGCATCTAGACATTGGTTCTGTTGTAATACTTCAGTC
>CAHIKZ030001219.1:670000-675000 GCA_903632075.3 Acanthosepion pharaonis
TTAGTGTAATAGTTAATGTCTCGGTAATATTAATCGGCGAGTAGAGATTTAATTCCATTTAGGTATCTTATATTCACATACGTGCACCTCTTGTACACCATGTATGGGTTAATTAGCAAGAAAATATTATTACTGTCTGAAAAAATGCTGCCAATAAATTGGTTTAAAAAATTGATAGGGTGTACAAAACAAATGAAGAAAAAAACAAGTTAAATATATAACGAATGAATATATTCCCAGGGAATTTATTTGCTATGTACGAAAGGATTCTTTTAAGTAGTTTATGATTTTCAACATTTATTACTCTATAAGCATTAGTATGAAAAGCCCTCAGTCCGACCCAATTCCCAAAATGTAAGCAAATGTTTCTGATTTTTAAAATATTCCTTTTGGGTTTGGCTTAGAATATTTCAGTTTTATCGAATCCAAACACATAAGTTTGAGATATTAATAACTTTTTTTTTCTGTTTAACAACTTTATTTTTCAAAAAATAAAATATGTGTACATTTTATTCAATGATATAGTTCGTATTATTTTTAATGGTTAGTTGCTACTTATCAGGCAACACAGCTTTTGGTTTGCAAATGTTTCTGCGAACTTTTGGATCTGGTTTTAATCAGAGAAAATTTACGACATCATAACGTTTGTCAGTATTCGTAAAATGCGATAAACATTTGGTACAAGTTTAGGTGAATATGAATAGTATGGCAAAACGTAGCATTCGATTTCCGTTTTCTTCCAGTGATATCCTTGCTGTATATGGTCTTGCTTTGTCAAAAAGAAGTTTTTTTTTTTATTATTATTGAAGAACGCAGGGCGCTTTTCGACAGACCTATTACTGCAGTTGGAAGCATAAATGTACATTTAATGTTTTATGACATTTTAAGAATTCTAAATTAATAATACTTCAGCTATAAACCACTTAGAATTACCACTATTGCATGGAAATCACATTTGAAGGTCGCTTGTAGAGATGAATCATTCTTAATCCAGTGTATTTTACATTGAACATATATCTATTTTAATGTTAAATTATTCTTAACCATCACGTGTGTTTAGTAATTAGAATGATACTTTCATTATTAGATCTGCTTCTCGAAGCGGATGTCATTTTTGACTAACCGTCATACTTTTATCATTCGTACACCAGTCACCTATATATGTAGAGATATCAAAATAATATGTTCACTTTGCTTATAGCTTTCAAGTTAAAACATCAATTTTAATCGCGATCTGTGGTCGATTCGAAACCTTAAAAATTACTTCAGCAAAGAAAGACGAGATATTTCATGTCATATCAAATAAAGACTATAAAATGTGGCCACTGTCAACAAATTCCTATTATTTTTCTTTTTGAAAAAACAATAAACAAAAAACAAACAAAAAAAAACTGTTATGCATTCGTTGGCATGCTAGTTAAAGTTTAATTGAAAAAATAATTTTAAAAAATGGTTAACTCTAATTATTTTAATTTTTCTTTTTCTTTTTACAATAAATTTCACCGTGTTTATAATGTCCGGGATAGTCAAGGTAAAGAGTTACGTTGAGAGATATTTTATATAGATAGGAAGAAAATTTATTCGGGAATTGAACAGGTTAAAATTAAAGTAACTAGGGAAACATCATCTTGAGAGTCTGTTCCACCGACTAGTGGTTCGTGGAAAGAAGCTGTTTGAATGGAACTTACTAATGTGGATTGTTTGCTACTATGTAAATATAATGGCCGGTCCTAGTCGAAAAGTTTAGACCAGGCGTAATCTAGGAATGTAGTTTGCCCGAGCACTTTCCATAGAAGGAGCGACAGAGAACATATAGTCTCGCCACATCCCGCTTGTGAGAGAGAGGGAGAGAGAGAGATTGGATATTAAAAAATAATCCTTCTTCGATAACTACTCGGAATCGCTTTGAAATCTCTCAAGATTAGAAAGTGAACACTGGGTAGCTCCCGCCCAAATATGGCAAGAGTATGTCGCTTTCGGTCTGATCTGTCTCTTATAAAGATAGAGGATAGCATGTGAATTCAGAAATTATTATATAGTTCTATATCTTTATGGTTATCACGTGAGTTCATCTCAGGTTTTATTACGGACACGAGTTGAAAAAAAAAGACAGCTGTTATTATCATAGTTTCTTTCCCAGACGTATTATTAATAAATTCGAAAACCTTTTGCTTATCTTATTGCACTCTAAAGAAATTAGCTCTCTTTAAGTAGCTTTCAATTTAAAGCATTATCTTTTGTGGAAGCGAATTGCAACACGTTTTATTGTTCTTATTATTTGACCGTACATCACTTGAACGGATATTTTAATTGCGACATCATATTATAATTCTACTTTCTCCTGTTACGGTCTGTCAATACCTCATAAATAATAGACAATTCCCTTATGATCGGGAAGAAAGAGGTGAAGTCTCTTTAGTTTCTGTGCGAAAAGCAAAAACCGAAAGAAACAGAAGGTGATAAGGTTATCATATGTTTGTCATCAGCTTCAGTGAAATAGAAGAAATTGTCAATTACAAATCCTTTCATTTGTACCTTCTGACATCGTTTGATAATGACTTGCATTCATATTTATGATTGATATTGCAATATCTTATTGCACTTAAGCTCGATATATTTACCGAATGTCCACGTGTATTTTATAAGCAAGGTACTCGTAAAAAGCTTATTCATTCATTAACTTAAGAGTTAAGATTCATCAGAAAAATCAAAGGAAGAAAAAATTAATTGTCTCTAGTTTATTTTAATTCTCATAGAAGAAAGTTCATTAATTATCTCCTTAATTATTTATCAGTTAAATAATCTGGCTAACTATATTTACTGTGTAGTGATTTCGATACTGGCTGTGTGCCTCAAAATCAATCTTATATAACAACAAAACTGCATGATTTAAACATTAAAATACATTTAAGTACAAAAATATAGTTTGAGGCTAATGTTGTAGATGCATTCTTTTTATTGGACGTCAAGCAAAGTCTTGCATAGCAGAAGGCTTGACGAAAAGGAGGCTCGAAAGATTATAATTTATGTAATTTCTTAGTGTATTTCTTTTCTTTCCTTCATTTCTTTTCGTTATTATTTGCTTGATCATCATCAACTGACATTTGGGGGATTTAAGAAAAAAACCTAACTTCTTTACAAATATTTGATCAACAAACATCAAAATTAAACTCTTGGGTTAGTTCTTTTGAAGAGAAATTATACCACGGGCGATTGTTTTTATAAGACGAACAAAATGCCGAAAGATAGGCGATTAGTAATGTTAGAAATATGTAGAGGAATATACATTCTGAAAAGTAATTTATCGTTTTGAAGCAGATGATATGTTCCACGGAAATATATATTCCTTGAGATTTTATAAAAACAATTTGAAACATATACTTGAACAGTCAATTAAATCATATTATTCTACTTGGAATTCATGCTACGAATGACAATCTCTCTATCAGCCAACACTGGGACACGATAGCTAAGTAGAAATGAATAGGATACTGTTGAAACTTATACTAACGTTCAAACGTAAAACTGCATTTCACTAATAGAATTAAATAATTAAAACAAATCACTTTTCTATCACATCCGGAGAAGCGCAAGATTATAAAAAATATTATAAAATATATATATATATATATATATATATATATATATATATATATATATATATATATATATATGAGCAGTATTCTTTTGTAAATCTTCTTGAATTCATTTTATGACAATACTAGAAACTATAAAAGATATATTCTGGTATTTACAAAATCTTTGACATTATTGTATGATTAAATATTGCACGTTATTGTATGATTATATTTTGCACGTTATTGTATGATTATATTTTGCACATTATTGTATGATTATATTTTGCACGTTATTGTATGATGCGATGAAACATTTTTTAAATGGTAATAACTTTTTAGATATAATTATGTGAAAGGAAAAAAATGGTTATATATTTCTTCCGTTTCTTTTAAATCAACATTTATCTTATTTTGTAGACAGTTCAGCTTTCATATATTGACTTCTACGTTATTATTTTTTATAATTTATTTTCTAGGTTTTCCTCTATTTTAAATTTATAGGACATATAAGTATATATTTTAAGCCTGCTGATATATAAAATTCTATATACAAAAATATATAAATCCATATATATAAATATATACATACAGAAAAAACACACACACAACACAACACACACACACAAATATATATATATATATATATATATATATATATATATATATATATATATATATATATATATATAATGGCATATTCTATTTTTTGTGGCATATATATATATCGATATATATTCTCGATATAAACAGTATTTATATCTACTATATTTATAGTTTATATAATTAACAAATTACAAAGATATGTACACACACAGACACACGTGTTTATGTGTATACCGTCTTCAGTAGCACTTAGCCATTTTATTGGGTGAACAATATATATATATATATATATATATATATATATATATATATATAAGAATGGTAATCCATATGCAATTTCCAAGAGGATATAGATCCAGGGAGAAATCTAAGCCAAAAGAAATCGTAAAAAGGGCTTATATAATCAAAGATATTCCTTCAACAATAGATAAAAAAATTAAAAAAAATATAAACAGATTCATCCAGACAATACTGGGATCTTATAGACGAAGGTCGCGCACCGCAATGGGATTGGAAATTCATATCCAGGGCACAGATGACTAAAATCTTCAGGGACCGCCGTACCCTTTGTCTTCTGTAAAAAAAAAAAAATACTGATAATTAAATATACAAACCAAGTAAAATAACTTCCACTCCGACGTGAACTCATATGAAAATTCAGGCACAACCCTCGCCTTAAAATATGGAAGAACACTTTCTCCTGGCTTATATCACTTTCTGTCTGTATTTTCATTGTCCTAATACTATTATGCATGTTCACATAATTATGTTTATTTTACTCTAACATTTACGGTTGTGATGTATACATATACGTTGCAA
>CAHIKZ030001219.1:680000-685000 GCA_903632075.3 Acanthosepion pharaonis
TATATATATATATATATATATATATGTGTGTGTGTGTGTGTGTGTGTGTGTGAGTGAAGATAGCACAAGATATCCGAGACATTGCGTTTGTAGTATAAATTGAATGTCATGTTCATGCGTTAATGTGATATTCAATCGTTGTCTAAAGATACCATTAAGGCCTTATGTTAGCATTCAACATGTCGTGTTGAATCTCATGTCTACTTTTACATATATATACATGTACACAAACGCACTCACATACATAGTACACAAACATATATTTAAGCGTGTGTGTGTGATTGTGTGCGTGTGAATTTTCACTATTATAAAAATGTATGCGCATATATCTATATACACACACACACACACACATATATATATATATATATATATATATACACTTCTGTGCACATAACATAATTGGCTCCAGCTCTATAAGTTTGTTATATGCAGAAACAAAATATGAGCAGATATGAATATTTCGTTTATAAATAAAGACATTAATAAATTTTAATAAAAAAATTCTTTGTTGAAAGCCTGATACGAGGAGTAATTAATTTTAGAGAATCGTCTGTCAGATTACATCTATTTCATTCAGTAGTCATATCTCTTCCCATTCTTCGTACTTGTATTTCATTTCTTCATACTACACTGAACACAACTGTCTGTCTACACTGTAACATGAAAAGCCACTTAAAAGCGAATTGAGCTTAATAAATTTATGTTGTCACTGCCCAGTGTCCTACTGTTGCTGATTCAATCATTTCTCTTGGTTTTGATTTATTTATTTATTTATATTTACAGTAAACATAGAACACATTTTCCTCAATTTATAATATATTTTAAATGCATTTGTTGGCAGAATAACGGCAGAATTTTTCTTCTCTCACCAAACGTTTGTAATACCTAGTTTTGTAATCCATTGTCATAATGTCTTAGAAATAAAATATTTCGTGGTATATAGTTAATTTTAATCTTTTTATTTATATAATTAATAATTATTCGCACTCTGCGTTTTATGGGTAAATGTGTGTGCGGGAGTATATATATATATATATATATATATATATATATATATATATATATATTTATGTATGTATATATATATATATATGCGTTTATGTATATCTGTATATTTATGTATGCATATATATATATACACGTGTGTTTGATCATGGCCGTTCTAAACTCCGTATATTTGATTTAATTTCGTGAGAAAATAAACACAGAATTTGTACAACATTTAGATATTGTTTTTTATTATGCTGTTTCTTGATCTAAGCTTTCAGCTCACATAAGATATTGTCCGAGTGGTTATATGGACATTAAAATCAAAGTTGATATTCTGTTATGTTGACATAGATTGCTATGCGACGATAACGTACGGATAATAAGAGAAGCGGTTTGTAAATTCAGGATGCGGTTCTATGACGACTTACCATGCAAGAGAACGAAATATTAACAACAGAACCATATGTCTAGATGCAATGTAATCTATTGTATATATATATATATATATATATATATATATATATATACATGCATATATATATATATATAACAAATTACATTAGATGTATGTATATATATACACAATATGTATGAATAATTTATGTATATATTCATGTATATACGTTTTGTATATATATATATATATATATATATATATATATATAGGTATATATATTTATATATGCAGTGTATGTATTTGTCGTTATGTTCGTGTATATGTATATATATATATATATATATATGTGTGTGTGTGTGTGTGTGTGTGTATACATACA
Source organism: Acanthosepion pharaonis (assembly GCA_903632075.3). Classification (NCBI taxonomy): domain Eukaryota; kingdom Metazoa; phylum Mollusca; class Cephalopoda; order Sepiida; family Sepiidae; genus Acanthosepion; species Acanthosepion pharaonis. Next base: position 681,770 of record CAHIKZ030001219.1, read on the forward strand.
GCAAATTACATTTGATGTATGTTATATATATATATATATATATATATATATATATATTGTATATGTATGTAAATTCATGTATATATCCATCTATATACGTTTTTGTGTATATATATATATATATATATATATATATATATATATATATATATATGTAGCAGTGTATGTATTTGTCGTTATGTTCATTGTATATGTGTATATATATATATATATATGTGTGTGTGTGTGTGTGTTTGTATACATACAGCAAATTACATTTGATGTATGTTATATATATATATATATATTCTCGCTTGTATATGTATGTAAATTCATGTATATATCCATGTATATACGTTTTGTGTATATATATATATATATATATATATATATATATATATATATATTTCCATTTTTCTGTTTTTACAGCATGTGCGTAGGCATAAGTATATTCCGTCTCCATATATACACACTGCCATCTTATAAGGAATTTTTATACACGTATGTACGCATACAGACATACAACCACTTCCTATGCTGTGTAGGGTTCGCGTGTGTGCCCGTGTGCAGTTTTGTTTTCGTTAATATATATATATATATATATACACCTGTACGCGCATGTAAATGCGTATTCACTCTATATATACACATACTGTCTTATTATAAGGAATTAGTATACGCATGCATACACACACACACATATATATCCCTATATAAATACATACACGCGTTAAAACAAACTTCCTATATTGTGTTGAGTTTGCACGCGTGCCTGTGAGCAGTCTATAGTTTTTGCAAATATGTATATACATATTCGTGCTCCACTTATACCCGTGTGTGAATATGTGTGAATGGATGGGATTGGTTTGACCACTGTATTTGGCTATTATGTGTGCATGTTGTGTGCTTTTACGTGTTGGGGTTATGATCTATTTATTGTTAGTTTGAATTTGTTCATGATGTTTTTTTTTTTTTTTTTTTTTTTTTTTTTGTATTTGTAGTTAAGAATAATTGTCTGTTTTATATATTGGCATAATTGTAAATTTACCATGGGTGCATTGATAGATGTTTTGTGATACAAAGCGTGTTCTGCTGTCTGGTTATTTTATGTTTCTTCTGTGTAGGGTGACCCTGTTGTTTAGTTTTTGGCTAATACCTATATATGATTTCTTACATTTTGTGCATTTTAGTGCATAAATCACATTATTGTAGTTGCAGTTAATTTTATTTATTTATTTTGAATGTAGTTTTGTGTTTTTCGAAAGTGTAGGATTTTCCTCCTATAATGATGTCTCAAACCCCACATCTTTTTTGTTGCATTTTGGGACCGCCTGTATTGTGTGTTGGTTAAATTTGGATGAGGTTAGTACGTGTTTTAGGTTTTTACTTTGACGTTTGCTTTTAATAATTTTGGTAGTTTTAGTATATTTTTCAGTTTGTCATTTTTGCTAAGTAGATCTAGATTTGTGTAATTTCTGTAAATAGTTCTGGATTGTTCTTGCTGTATGTTGAAACATATGTTAGAGTTTGGTCAATGTTATGTTACTTTGGATTACGTAGTTCGTCTAAAGGAAGTTTGTTTTTTTGTTGTTTTTTTTTTGCGAGTTCAAAAAAATTTTTTTTTTGTTATTGTTTAATGGGTAGCCTCGGTTTTTTTTTTTGGTTTTTTTTTTTTTACGTTTTACGTAGGTGTTCTAGTCGGGTTTTTCGGAGGAGTTTGTCAGTCCTTATAGTAAAAACCCTACGTGCTAGGGATGGATTTCAGGCAGTTTTTTAGGTGATGGCTGCTGAAATGAAGATATTATTGTGTGTCTGTTTGTGGTAGATATCTGTGATTATGTCTTTGTTTTTAATTCTAATTAGTATATCTAAAAATGGTAATTCGTTGAAATTATATTTTTGGGTGTAAGTTTTGAATAAGAGCATGGAATTGGTTAATATCACCCCATGAGGATTTCCAGAAAATGAATATATATATATATATATATATATATATATATATATATATTTACGCACAAATTTATTTCGTCGCATTTAATTGGCCTGAGAATGTTGCTAAACTCTCTCGTGACAATGCTACGCATACCTTGATAGGTAGATAGATAGATAGACGGATAGATATGTGGGTAAATATGTACTGACGTATGTATGTACAGACATGTATTATATCAATTAGAGATTCGTTAAATATACTTCTCTATGTCTGTGCATTTTTATTCTCGCAATTCATCCTTTTGTTAACGTTTCATAACTTAGTAATTCATAATAATGTATGCGATGGTTTTCAATAATACTTTATATCATAATATTTTATCATTCATAGACTTTAATTTAAAATAAACATTGTTATTTTTCGTAGAATTTAGAATTTTCTTATCCACTTCTTTCTGCGAGAAATTTAGCCGTGTATTTTTTCTTTTTCTTTTGCTCTTCTCTTCCTGTCTTTTGTTGTTTCCTTCCAGACTTCTATTTCGAAACACTCTTTACGTTTTCCACCTTTTTTCTCATTCTGTATTCTTATTCTTACACTACCGAAGGATATCTTACTATATTTCCTTATTAACTTTGCAATTTTTAAAGGTTGTCCCATATTCTCTTTCTTTCTATATTTTTCTTCTATTTTCTTTTTCTATCATTTCTTTTTATTTCTCCACCACTGTTCTGAACCCCATCATCAATTCCTCTTCTATTTATTCTACACACTCTTCGTTTTCTTTCCAATGTCAAAAATCATCTGAAGCTTGGAACAAATGATTACTGTTTCCAAACTGTGCGTGTCCACGAAATTTAGGACTTAAATCAGTGTCAGCTTATTGTAACTGCTCACGGGAAAATATTTCTCAAAGAATTATTTCAGCAAGAAAACGGCACGACAGTCACAAACTGCTTGTAACACTCTTCACGTCAGACAAGATCCGCTTCCTTGTTGGTCGAAATTCTGTTGGATTATTTGTCGCAGTGACAAATATAAAATTTACAAAAATAACTAAAATGACAAAAACTATCAAGATGACATGTGCCGGATGCATGCAAACGCATCTGACATTTTGTATTGCGGTGTTCTGTCCTTCTTTATTTCTCTTACTGTGATAGGAAACACGTCATTTTTATTATTTATTTTCATGGGTTTTGCACAGGAAGGGTATTAGGTACATCAATAACTTGAATGTTACCTTGCGTTAAGCTGGGGTTATTCTCACTTGCCAAAAAACAATAAACAAAAAGGGGGATATGTGAAAATGTCATAGATTT